>JAVSBS010025770.1:25444-40044 GCA_033124195.1 Coracias cyanogaster
GATTTATTCTCTACTTCCCATCAGTAGGCGATGTTTGGCCACTCCCTGGGAAGCAGGGCTCCAAGACATGTAGCGGTTGCTCTGGAGGACAACGGAACGGCCCCCTCCTCCTCCTCCTTTTCCCCAGCTTTATAGCTGAGCTGACGTCATATGGTATGGAATATCCCTTTCATCAGTTTGGGTCAGCTGTCCTGGTTGAGTCCCCTCCCAAGATCTTGCCCACCCCGTCCCACTGGAGGGGTGAATGTTGGGAAGAGCCTTGGTGCTGTGCGAGCACTGCTCAGCAGTAGCCACAACACAGGTGTGTTATCAACACTCTTCTAGCTCCTAGCACAAAAACACTGCTGCTATGTGGAAAATCAGCTCAGCCAGACCCAATTACACCATCATAAATGTTTTAGCAATGCATTCAGAAAATAGGCAGCACAGCTTGTCATTTTTCACAGACTGTCATCGTCTGGTGCTGCTAGGGCAGGATGAGGACAGAACAAGTGCTCTTCCATTGAGAAACTGTCCAAGATCTGACTTCCTGCAACAATTCCAGTTAAAGTACCTCTTAAGAGCTTAACAGAGTGGATGGCCACATAAATGAAGACAACTTTTACAGCAGAGGCCCATTCCAAAGATGATTCAATTCAATAGTAGAGTTCTCAGTGATTTCACTATGATTTCTGTGATTTTACACCAGAATTTCAAAGTAAAATATTTTCTCACTGTAATTTAAGAGAGTAAGGAGGCAAGACAAACATTTCAAATGTATTTCTTTTGATTGGAAGGCCTTGTATCCAGTGACTGTATTTTTAGCGTCTGCTAATCAGGTATCAACTTTCACCATTGTATTAACTTATACTACTGATACTTTTCTTACTTTGGTTTCTATGAAAAGATGGAAGTTTTCTATTAAAACAACAAATGTATGCTTGAGTATAAATAATGAAGACTGCTCTACTAACTCACTCGTGTGTCAGTTCATAAAGATAGCCAGATATAAAAAAATGTACAGTCTGGGTTGAGTTTGGATAAACATCTATGAGAGCAAGCTTATCAGATTCCAGCACTTCCACTTGGCATCTCAGCTGGAAATACCAGAAGAAAAGACTTTCTGTTAGAGCACGGTCATTTCCAGCTCTAGTCCCTGGTGGAAATCTGAGGTGCCAAAGTGCTTTTGCTCATGAAGGGTTCAGTGTAAGTTCAGTTCCAAACACAGGCTAAGGTTTCTTTTGTTTTTCTTCCTTGAAGCCTGTGTGGGGGCTTTGTGATCTGTAAGTACTGTATTTATTTTTTTTAAACACTAACTGTAAACCAGGGAGCCCTTCACTACTAATTGCTATCTGAGGATGTGACTCAAGCCAATAGTTTTGAAAAGGACTACTGATTTTGCATATATTAACTGTCAGCTTTTCTTTAAAGGAGAAAGGATGTGGTTAAGGTATTGGATGGAAATTTCCTAAATTATTAATTAGGCCTAACCCTTTTCCACAAAATGCAAAACTGTCTTCTGTCTTCTTCTGCTTGAGACTTGAGCAGCAATTGTTTATATCCCTAAAGACTACCCTAATCATGGCACTTGAGCAAAGTCTGGGAGTGGGACGGAGGAGAGTCTTCTTGGCAATTTTTGATGAAGCTATTTGACTCTGAATAAAATAATGTGAATTAGCTGAAGAGGTTGAATACACATCTCTTTATAGCCACACAAGTGTTTTAACTAAAAGACAGTTTTATTCTCAATGTTTACCTCAATTAATATTTAAATGAGTGCGTATGAAATAGAGTAGTTTGAGTCAGAGAGGTAGAGCAGACCCTCTAGTCCAAAATATGCCACATCCACATACCAGACCACACTTGCAGAAAATGTGAGTTCAAGACCTCTGAAGCAGATGAGGAATGTGAGTTCAAGGCTTTCAAGACCTTCTTGAGTGCTCTAAAGGGCAACAGAGAGGATGGTACAAGCCCCTCTTCCAGCAATTTTTCTCTGTGTATGATGACTGGTCCAGTAGCCATGTTCTTGGAATTCCCGAATCCTGAATGAATATTTAGTTGGACGTTGAGTTCTGTGGATGTTGAGTTCACGCAGACATGGCTGGAGTGGTCCTGCACATGCTGACAAACAGATATTTAAGGCCAAATTGGGGCTGATCTTGTTTAATTCTCCTCTTCAGTCAATAGAGGAACTGTCAGAGAGTCATTCCTTCTTCATATCTTTGACTCACACCTTATGATAGGATGAGTGGATCTTTGAAGGTTTTTATTTCTCTTCGCAGTAGGAACCTAGACATACAGCTTTCATTATATTAACTGTTAGAGTAACTGGTAGCAATTCCACTATTAAATATTCAGGAAGCCTATCTTGTAAAAGTGGATACATTTACAAAATTCAGGCATCTATACTGTTTGATAACAGTTTATAGGGTCTTTGAAGTTAAAATTTTGAATGTCAGAAACAAAAGTAGGAAGTGAGACTGCAATCTTTTTGGTGATGTAGGCCTGTATGCCTGTTTGGTATCTACTCTTCCTAGGCCTGAGGTCAGAACTTTACATGTTGTTTTAAGAAAAATAGATAACAGTCCTTATTTTTCTTTGTAAAGTGTTTGTTTTCATGTAAAACAGCTGTGTAACAGTAAAAATTGTTCAGGATACTTCCTTTAAAACCTCTGGTAAAGTTCATAAATATATTTTTTTATGTCTTGGCTTCTTTCTTGCCCAAATATCTAAAAGAATATGCTTTGAAAAATTGATATAGATGTGCAGATGGATTGACTAGGAAAGATAGCATGATTCTTTTAATAACACTTTCAGTTTTGCCTCCAAATTAAAAGTGCTGATTACCTTTTAAAATAATATCCCATGAAAGTCGCAACATCTGTAATTCTTTTAATCAGTTTTTCTTTGTAAAGTTTAACTTAGAGAATCAGTAAAGCTCTCCATTCTTCATTTTGATTAATTCACATTCATTCTGAGTTCAGGGCTTCATCTGAAAAACAAAGCACAGAAGAACTTCACGTTGTCATATATAGATGATAGACTATAGCTCTCCCTGATCTGTGGAGAACATGTTCCTGTTGCCAGATTCCTAAGACTATATTGGAATACTGTATTATCACTACTACAGTATATAATCATAGGCAGTCATATGCCAGCACAAGGCAACAACAGAAATATCCATAGAACAGCAGGCAACTTGAGTTGCAAAGCCGGATCATATCTTACATCCATTCTGGCTTGCTTGTGATACTTATGTCTGAAAAAAGGGATTATCTCATTCTATGGAGAAGTACTACAGCCCTAAGTAAAGCAAACCAAGATTTCCCTGCTGCCTGAAACAGGAGAGCTGTCTTACCAGAAGGTCACCTAAGGTAACACAGCTGCTTTAGCTCAATGTAGTATCTTTGCCTAGAAAGCAAGAATCCTGGCTTACCTTCTGCCTGAAATTACTTTTTTGCTATGTGTATTTTCTTGAATTCAGGAAAATGTGTGGCTTGTGCCTGTGAGTTGTCTGTACTGTGGAACAGTGTGGAAATAGGCAATGATCCAGCAACCAAATTCACTAACCAAGTTATCATGGTGTTTCTCATTTCTTCCTGTGGCTTTCGACCTCTTGAATAAGGAAGATAATACTCTTTGAAGATCAACATCACCAGGAGATATGTTCAATATGACCTATACACTATTGTGCTTATAATCCTTGACCTAAACTGTGTGCTAGGAAAGACTCATTCCAGTCCCTAACCATCCATTTGGCTCACTCAAGGGCAAATTTATTTTAATGACGGCTGATTACCTGTCTGGAATAAGTGAACTTCAGAGAAGGCCAAGGAAACAGAGCTGAAACACACATCTGTTCAGATCACAGTGCCAATAAAGTTCGTGAAATTATGTATTTTTCCTGTAGAAAATCCCAGTTGCTCCTTTCTTTCTGCATAAAGTATGTTTTTTAATCCAGAAGTGAAGTAATTGATACTTATGTTTCATAATATATTCCTTCTATTACTAATACTATAGTCTACTGCATAATATGTACATCAGGTTTTTCTTCTTTTTGCAGGCTTTCAAAAAACTGTAGCGTGACACTAGCTGTTTAACAAGACAGAGTACATGCTACTGATTGCTAATTCTTCTTCAAAGCAGCAGTTGAGTTAACATAAGCTTTAAGTGGGTGTTATGTGTTCATTTGCACATTTTCTGCTGCTACCTATGACTGGTTTAGCTGCAATCTGCTACACATGAAAGGACTACCGCACCTATACAGAGCCTTATAGAAGTGGCAGATGCTTCAGGTATCTCTGCATAAACCTGTGAAACACACTACAGGTCACTAATTCTAAATGTTTGAGGGCAGAGAGATACAAATCTCTTTCCTTCTCTTTCTCTACCCACAGCTTCACCCACCACGAGCTCTAGACAGACACATTAAATTGGCACTCTCTAAACCTACTTCATCATCATGAGTCATGTTTCAGTTAATTGTCCTTTTTCTCTGTTGTCTATTATTAAAGTGAGATATTTGTTTAAAATATACCCAGGATACAGTGGTCATAAAAATATTTTTTTTTGCATTTGCCTCAGAAGACTGAACCTGGTAAAATGCCGTGCTTGCTTCACCACACGCCCCTGCTGCAATATCCCCAGCCTGAAGGACTCTGCGTGTAATCCCTCTGTTAAGCATACTGAAATAACATTGTTAAACTGTTTTCTTAGAAAAAATAAGATGAAACAAACAGTATCACTTTCTGCTATTACCTAGAAAAGATTTGAATTCTAATTTTTTGCGGAAGTTCCTGTGATAGCTCACAATTACTGCTTGTTTCCTTCTTTCTGGAAAAGCACCATTTGTAGAAAAAAAATCAGTTCTGTGGCTCCATGAATTCAGATTAAATCAGGCAACACAAACTATTTCTAGTTCTGGAAAATATGATCTTCTCTTGCCTTCCGCTTGGAAATTACTTTACACGGCTTTCCCCCCTTTTTTCCTCCGTTTAGTACCAGTTACCACTGTGACTCCTCTGTGCAAGTTGCTTTGCATGTAGAAATGTAGAGGCTTGTTGAATTCCTTACTTCACTGAGATCACTTCATAAAGAAATGCATGAAGAGGATTATATAACATGTGTTTTGTTTTTTCCCCGGCCTACATTTTTTGTGATATATAGCACAACAGCCTAGGCATTTTATAATAACACATCTGTATATGCTTTCACTTGGAAACATCCTTTTTTTGCAGCCTTTGGCTGGCATGTATGAAAGCTGGTGGACTGTATCACTGAAGGCATGGCAAATATTGAATATCATGGAAGGCAGCAGAGCTACTCCAAAGGCAGATGGCTAAAAGTTAGACTGTGACCAACAGTGTATTAAGCTCTACTACAAGGTAATGAGGCTTTCTAATATATCCAAATAACAACACAGCACAAACTGTCTTGACTCTTCCACTCTTTTTGGTAGCACTGATTAACTGAGTCAGGCTATAATTGTGGGATATGATAGGAAAGGTGACTGACAAAGTGCAGAAGCTACCGTAAGAACTGAGACAAGAAGGGTAATGTCCATGTTTTGAAGATAGCCATTATCTATATGAAATCTATCTCTGGACATGCTCAGTTTCCATTGCAAAACATGCCTTATAAATCAGTCCTTTTGCTTCTTGGCTAGTGTAACATGCAGCATACAGTTTCCCACCACTAACAGGTTGCTAATTATGAACCTTACTTGATAAAGAAAACTACTAGCATTTGAGCCTCACTTTGAAATGTTAAACATGCATCCCTTAGAGATAAGGACCTTGTCTATATTCCCACACAATTCTTTTTTTCATGTAATTGGCTACTTAGTTTAATGACATATTTGTCCCTGAATATTATTTTAAATAATCCCAGTGGAAATGACTTGGATGCAGTAACTGAATGATAAATTGACAAGTTGTTTTTCAGCTGTAGGTGAAGTATCCCTGTTGTCACATATGCTGTTTGACATTCTAAAAACTGTCTTTTGAAACAAATATTTTCCAATAGGGAAAGATAATAATGTAATATACTAAAACAAGGGTGTACAACACTAAAAATACTATTGTTTAAGCCTTTTTTTCTTTCTTGTTTTTATTACATTAAATTACACATTTTTAAAATTCCTAATATATGACATGCTACAACTATCATGAAGGAAAAACTCAAGCCTTTGACAGAATAGTATTTATCTCACCAGGTTATATCCATAAAATACGCAAATATTTAATATAAGTTAATCAAACTGGCTCCATTTGCATCTGAAATACCTGCATACCATCTTAATGCTAATGTCTTAGCCTGGTGGGATGAATGGCCCTCTTGAGCTGCCTACTTCTCAATTAAATACAGATAGAGCCTAGATTTGATGTCATGTTTAACTTTTAGAATAGTTTGATGGGGTGAATTGCATGTAAATTCACATAAATACTGATTAAACACAATATGAACTCATCCCTCGCACTGTTCTTCAGGTAGAATAATGATCCACATTTCACCCCCATCCTTCCATCTGGGGATTTGGGCAGTAAAAGAAGTGAAAGAAGAAAGTTGTCCTTTAGAGAGCTAGGATATTCCAGGACAATAGGGCAAATTAGGAGGACAATAAAGGTGAGAAATTATGGAAAGTGGTCTGTGTTTTAGTTAAACTAAGAAAAAGAGAAGCCCACACTTGTACCATTTTTTTTAAAATGTCTCCAAACTGGATCATCCTCATCTACCTAATTTTGTCAAAATTGTGCTTCCTAATGAAAATTATTTCAGCATTAATTTGCTGTGTGGGTTTTTTTTGTAGTGTATTTGGTAAATTTATTTGCAAAAGCTTTTTTCTTATTTCAGAACATAATTGTAAGTAAAATATAAATTGTCATGTTATGAAGTAAGAGGAAAATATGAAAACCAAAGCACTGTAGTATTATTAACAAATCAACATTTAAATAGCTACATCCCATCCATTTGCTTTCACTGTAATTTCAGCCATGTGATTCCTGTATTTATTAATTATTTCTATAGAAATGATATGTATCATTAAGCAGCTGCAATGACTAGGGAGAGTGACATTACAGTGATGGGCCATGATCATCCGTTTGTATTTAGGAGAGGTGTTTTGGCAATACATTTGCATCAGATATGAATAAAAGAGAAAATTATTGCTCTTAGGGGACTTTATGTTATGTTTTTCCACCAGAGAACTAAGAAAATTCTTTTTAAGAAACTACCAGCTAGCCATGGGATGCACATCTGTGTGTGCATCAGATTCTTTTGATGGAAGATTCTCAGCAAAACAGAAATTCTTAACTACTATTGTAATGAGTTATCTGTGTTCAGTAATGGCCAGAAAATTTTTTTATGAGAAATCACTTTCTAATGTTGAAATCTTAGGCCGTAATGTTCGGATATAAAAAACAGAACTTAAACATATGAAAACCTAGTTACTCGTGTGGTCAGATCTTTACTAGCGTCATCTACTCAGAGCTTCCACTGGCCTCTGGAGAAGCCTTTTTATGGCTCAGCACGTCTAAAAACGACAGTATAGGAAACTAGGTTGAAAAATGTAATGTAAGCAATGATGACTGAAAAACAGAGATATTTCAAAGTCAAATATTTTCTTTAATATATCAGCCATTGTAATTAATGATGACCTCTGTATTTAGCTTTTGGAGATATTTGTACTTTACACCAAAGAAGTGCAATTTCTAAATTAGCTATGTTGAACAGCCATAGTCGTTAAAAAAGCTAAGCCTGCGAGCGCTTGCTGGAAAGCCAGCCTGAAGCTCTTCCAATATATTTCTGGAGTTGAATGAGCTATGGCTACACAAGGACCTACTGTTATTTGGATATGTAGTTCCACAGGAACAGTGAGCAACCTAGAGAATCACTATTCATTAATATGGGTTTGTGGTTTGTTCCTAAATAATGATGCTTCAAAAATGTTAGAGGGTCAGGGCTGGAGGTAAGACCCTGTAAATACATAAAACAACAGTACACTTATTAAGTGTTCTAAATAGAAGCAATTCAATTGAATTGAGCAGAATTGCTATCTCAGAATGCCGATCTTCAAAGCCACATGGGGATTTTGTCCGTAAACTTCCCATTAACGTTGATGTGAAAATTTCTGATGATTATTATTACAGTTTTCATTTTGTTGAAAAGATTCACATCATTTTTTTAACATAAGAGTCACTTTCTTTTAAATGTACTTCTTTGGCAAGCTCATAACATTAGCCCTCCTTCAGCAGATGTTTAAGATAATTACAGACAAGGCAGAGCATTAGAAGCAATGACAGACAGAGAACTACAGCTTCTCAGCTCTAACTATTTTAATATTTCAGAGATCTGAGACTGACTGTAATATGGGAAGGTATAGAATCATAGAATGGTTTGAGTTGGAAAAGGACCTTTAAAGGTAATCTAGTCCAAGCCCCCTGCACTGAGCAGGGACATGTTTAACTAGATCAGATTGCTCAAAGCCCCATCCAACCCCACTTTGAATGTTGCCAGGGACGAGGCTTCTATCACCTATTCCAGTGATTCACCACACTCATAATAAAAAATTTCTTCCTTATATCTAGTCTAAATCCACCCTCCTTTCATTTAAAATCATTATATCTTGTCCTGTTACAACAGGCCTTGCTAAAAAGGCTTTCCCCTACTTTCTTATAAGCCCTCTTTAAGTACTGAAGGGTCACCATAAGGTCTTCCCAGAGCCTTCTTTTCTCCAGGCTGAACAACACAAGTCTCTCAGCCTTTCTTCATAGGAGAAGTGTTCTGTCATCTGATCATTCCTATGGTCCTCCCCTGCACCCGCTCCATGTCTTTCTTCTGCTGAGGGCTCCAGAGCTGGACACAGTACTCTAGGTGGGGTCTCACCAGAGCAGAGAGACAGAATCACCTCCATCAACCTGATAGCCGTGCTTCTTTGGATGCAGCCCAGGATACAATTGGCCGCCTGGGTTGTGAGTGCACGTTACCAGCTCATGTCCAGCTTTTCATCCATCATCACTCTCAAGTCCCTTCTCTGCAGGGCTGCTCTCAATGCCATTATCCCCCAGCCTGTATTGATACCGAGGATTGCTCTGACTCAGGTGCAGGATCTAGCACTTAGCCTTGTTGAACTTGATGAGGTTCACACATGCCCATTCCTCCAGCTTGTCCAGGTCCCTTTGAATGGCTTCCCATTCCTCAAACATGCCAATTTATAGAGAGAGCAAAGTTAATCACAACAGTCCAAGTCACATACACCAAGTAGCTGCATGCCTGGAAACATGAAACTTAACACTGGATGAGGTGGCAAGCACCGGACGAGGTGGCAATCATCACTAGATTGACATCTGGTGTTATCTGCATGCCTGGACGAGTGTGAAACAGGGTGGAGGCCAGCAGTCCCAATCCCCCATTTTTCTGAGCTAAACAAAGGAGCCATTACCTCCACCATACAGGTGTAAATTAATGGACTTTGTGACATCAACATAAGCAACAAGATTGTCTATAGTCATCCCCACCCACATGTATACCCTGTGATGTAATGTAAAATTTAGGTATAAATATCACCCAATCTCACCCCCAAGATCGGGACAGGATCAACTTGGAACCATACTGATGACTGGATGGATTGACAAATTCACTCCTTCTCCATTCCCCCCAACTCTGGATGCCTTGTTGGTAAGATTATTTACCTCAGCTCACACTGAGTGATATTCTTTTCCTCCTGGGGTGTATTTGACCTTTCTTCTCAGGTGCATTTCTATGCTTCCCTGAGTGTGTTCTTGGTTTTTTTTTTCCTTTTCTTTTCGTCGAGACCATACTATCTTTTGCACCACTGTATTTCTGTTTGATGGGCTTGTCTATCAACCAGGCAGCCAGGCTTACAGCAGGCAAGTTGTTGTTGTTAGTGTGTCTGTCAGTTTTTAGTGTGTTGTTATAATATTAGTTATACAACCCTTAGTGTACTTGTAGCTCTTAATTTATCACCTGCAATCCAAAAGAACCGGTCAATGTTGCTGTAAATAAATGATGATTATTTGTTCCCCAATTTGCATCTGTCTCATATTCGGTGCTGGCCTCACAAGACTGGATTTATTCCCCATTTTTGCGATACAACTGCACCACTCAGATTGGTGCCATCTGCAAACTCACTGAGGATGTACTTGATCCCATTGTTATGTCCCTGATTAATATATTCTTATCATTCTTGTACCTGCTAAATGGCAGAGGTCCATTAGCTAGACTTCCTTTATTCTAGCAACATCTCATAGCATAGAATGGTCAAAGTTGTAAAAAATGGTGGAATTATAGACTATTTTAGCAGTTATGATCCAAATAGAATTCCTTTTAATTTGCTTCTAGCTGAACAAATTTAAATGTATGGTTCAATATTATTTCAAATGCTACCTCTGCCTTGCTATTTAGAAGCATACTTGTACCATCACACATATATTTGCATGCATATGGATATATGCTCTTGTAAAAGGAAACAAATTCAATTATATGGCTGTGCAGCTCCTACATTATGTAATTAGCTCCAGGTTGTGAGGATGATCTTGCCCTTTATTAATCTGCAAGTTAAAAGTTCAAGTTAAAAGTTCAGCCCGAGCTAATCATGTGGGCTGGGATTCTTCTTACTCTTACTTGATTTATTGCTAGATTCAGACTCACAACTTACCTCCATGACCACTGGTCATTTCTGGAGGGCAGTTGACTCCTTCTGTCTTAAATCTCTCTGCAAAGCCAGAATAGTCTCTCTCAATAGGTGCTCAGTCCTCTGTATAAAATACAGAGGCAAGTACATGACTGGACTCACATTTTAGATTACTAAAATTAGTGAAGTGAATCCTACCCATCTAGATTTGCTATCTCTACACAGACATTTTTTGTTGTGAGGAAAATGGATGTTAAAATAAACATCACCCTTGTAAGAGCCCAGAACTTCAAAACAGAGTCACATGAAGTTTTTTTCCTGAGTGTTTTGCCTAAACTGGGCATGAGGGCTAAATATTTGCCTGAAGTTTGAATAATGTCTTCAGCATTGGGCAGGCATTTTCAATAAACATACCCATAAATTTTTTAAAACCCCAGAAGCTCACCTCCTCTGCTAAAATGTTGATTAGGTCTTCAACACCTTCTTGTGAAGCAAAGGAGATTATTGTAACAAATGTATTCAGCTGAGAGCAAAGACAGTGAGACTAGATATAACTATCTTGGCTCAGAGTCTGTACCCTTGATTTTAAATTGGTAATTAGCATTTTTGGCATTGAGAATGTTGTGTTTCTGAAAAAATAACCCAACCAAACCCAAAACAAAATCCAAACATAGTTTTATTTCTTTTAAAGTTTCAGTCTCTGTTTGATGTGATTATATTAATGAAGTTTATAACAAAATTGACACCTGTGCAGAAAAGACACATTATAAAAGGTATTTGGAAAAAGCATTATATCATTATAATTTTGTATTGCCTCCAGGAGTGCTTCTTGGAAATTAGGGTATAAATAAGTTAAGTATGGCCATTCACTTCATATGCTCACACTTTTGGGGATAGCTAAGATATTTAAAAGCAAAGTACTGTCTATTCAGCAGCTGATGCCAAGATTTTTTAAATTAAAATATGCAATCTTTTTTCCTTACTTTATTCCTCTACAAAAGAGAGAGTAGCATTTGAACCTTACATGGATTGACTTTTTGGACATGACTAAAAAAATCTCAGATTGGAAACTTTGGCAAACAATGTGTGACATTTGTGTACAGTCTGCCTCTATCACAAAACAGTAAAAGCTTTTCTGGCTTTTCACCCCTGATCTGGATTAAAGTCAGTTCGTGTAGATGGCATCTTTTGTATTTCTTCTTCTCCAGAAGCTGACTAACTCCACCTGGATTCTTTGGCAATCCTTACTGACAGCAGTCCTAGTAGTGAGAACATATAGGAGATGATCATGCAGTAAAGGCTTTTGAACATGACAGCTTGCACTTACTTCTTGAAGAAAAGCAAGAAAGAATGTTTCCTTTAAAAACGCCTAGTGCTAATGGAATATGCCTCTGTTCTGTCAAACTGCAGCATCGCTTGCACTGGAGCCACATTTTCCTAACATACACTGGCATAAGGCACTTTCCAAATATCATCTATTTTAAAGTGGTTACCCTCTTATCTGTTCTCCAGTGAAATTTATATAATCATTTCCTGTTAAAGATGAAAGCCAGTAGCATCATTATTCTTCCCACATGAATTTTCCTTTTTTTAATTTAACAGAAAAAAATGTACATATTTTATGCCTTTGTACATATTTTATATTAGTCTATCATTTAATAAACTCAAAACCATCAGGATTCTGAACCTGAACTGAAAGCCACATTGAAAAGCCATTCTTTCCTGCAATGTGGACTGCTCACATGCCTACGCATTTTAGGAGGGTGTTAAACCAGCTACTGGTTCATAATAGTGCTTTTACTTAAAACCTCCAATCCCTCACAGGAATGTGGCCAACACAGAGACTCTCTGTATGTGTTAAGGTCTGCAGAGTGTTCTTGTGTTGCCTTGGGTTCTCAGTCTCTCCCATCTCTTCCTCATGCTGCTACTTTGCAGGTCTGAGCCTGCTTTCAGCCACTCTGTGCTGCTCTTTGGTATTGAGGTTGGCCCTTCACAAAGTCTCATTTCTCTATAACCCGAGAGCCATGTCTCTAGTGCCTGCTCCTACAGCTGGGGATGCCATGAACTGTATCATCTGCTTACCAGCAAGAGCTAGAGTCTGAACTCATGGAAAGACCTAACTCCTGGGGACTCTATGTCCTGTGAATATTCAGGGACAATTAGTTCATGTTGGTTTCTGTCAGAGTCTGTCCTTATTATGGGGCATGCATCAGAGTACAGTCACATAGGGGGTAGATCATAAACATTACACAGTTTAGCTGCCCTTCACTATTGCCCTATTGAGGTGAAACCACCTTGGTACATTGGCTTGACTGAAATGAAGAGAAGCTGTTTTCTTTGGTTTCCCTTTTTCTCAAATTTTCTGAAAAAAAAATAAAAGAAAAAGAAAATAAGACATGGATTGTGGAAAGGCTTGTGTAGGGAAGGAGAAAAAATCACATTACATCAAATTGCTTTGGAAAGACTGAATCAAAGAGGATTGATACATCAGAAGGCCTGAGCAGGCAATGGTATTTTAGTAGTGGGTATTTAGTCCTAGAAGTACCCAAGTCAAAGCTAGAGATCCAAGGGGAATGAACAATGAATTGTGGGAGAAAGATCCCAAACGTTTTGTAGGGTATAATCAGAAAAAGTGATGAGGAAACAGAGGCAGGAAAGTATATGGGAGAGTATTTGCTGTCATTTGCTAAACTTTCCCCTTTGCCTTGTCGCAGGGACCTCAAAAAATACTCTACTGGTGGACAGAAATAGTGTAATGGGGCATAATGGTGAGCATAAGTGGTGTAACAGGGTGTGACAATGACAAGCAAACCACATAGAGGCAGCAATGTAGCACTGCCTGTTGCTGGACACAACTGCCGGCTGTGCAGCTGACCTCCTCCTTGCCTCTCTACTTCACCAAAACAATGTGAGTGAGTCCAAGCTCCTGATTCATTGACTTGAAGATATCCATTTACATCGTGACAGTACAGCCCATGAGAGGGACTTTTCATTCACCTTTCCTTTAGCAAACTACTCAATGCTTCTTTTTCTTGTTACATTGTATTCTTCTGCAGCCAGTGGGTAAGATGGCACAATTCTTGCTCATTCAATTATTGTGTAACAGAACCTTTTCTTGACATCCAGAAGGCTTTGTTTCTGGCTGTACTATGCCTGTCTGCAAGCAACTTCTCTCTGGTTTCTAATTTTGAGTATTTGTTAGAAATACATTTACATTAGCTGGCAAGGTGACAATAGAACAATCCTATCTACAGTAGAAGGAAATGTTCTCTTCAAAAGCATTATGCAAAACCAAAAGGGAAATAAGCATTAAAATAAAGCACTTAAAAATATGCTACAGAGCCCTTGATGTGTAGTTCCATCATCTGAAGACGATGTGAGACAATTATTAAAAAAAACAAATAATATATTCCTAGGCAGATCACTACCACCTCTTGGGACTTGTCTGATGTATTTACATATGTATTATAATAGTTATTCTGCCTTTTCCTGTCTGTTGTCGTATTATTTCATTTACATTGATTTTAATACTGATACTCAAAAGAGCTGCCTTGGTTATTCTTGTAGACACTTCCCTGCCTTAACAGGTGGGCATCAAAACATGAATCAAATACTCAAGGACATGCTAATTCTCTCTTCTGCATCTTATATTGCTTTTTAAATAAAAAGATAAAATTGATTTTCAGAGAGAACATGCTATTACAGTAAAGCTTCATGTCACAGAATGACAGTGTAGTTGAATGGAGCATAGTTATTCTCTGACAGGGAGGTCCCTCTGACAGGGACAGATGATGCTATGTTTTTACCCAACTCCAGACACTCAGAAATCATGGGTTAAGTCCATCCCCAACACATCTGTCGCGGTCCGGGTGCAAGCGTCTGTGCCACCTCCAAAAAGGGAAGAGGATCGAGGGCAAGGCGAGATACTACCCCAACAAGCTCGTAGGCAACCACGGAGATCGATGAGTAT
>JAVSBS010025771.1:0-21229 GCA_033124195.1 Coracias cyanogaster
GGAAGCAGAACCCTCCAAAAACTGCTCAGAGCCGCAGGGCTGCAACCGCCAGTGCAGCCCAGACACAACCAGTGATCAACCGAACCCTCCAGAGTTAATCACCTTCATTTAAAATTGTCTTTTATTTTATTTGCTTTAAAGCTTTGCCCCCTGCGATGGTTTCAGCAAGTGGTGTGAGAAGCGTGCAGTGATGGGAGCCCCTGGGGCTGCTTTGCAAAGGGGATGAAGAGTCTCCTGGTGAAAGAGAGTGCGGTGGATAAATAAATACCGCAGTAATTCCTCCTTTCCCCAGCACAAACAGAGCATGAGGAGGGTTGATGTGCCATCGACACCCAACAAGAAGCCACTCAGCAGGGACAGGTGAAATATTGGTCATTTATTAAACAATGCCCAGAGGTGGTTTGGGCGGGGAATGGGCGGACCTGGGGGAATGCTGCAAAGCATGCCCGTCTCTTGCTGATGGTAAAATCAGGGGGGAAATGGAGCAGGACTTGGTGTCACAGATGAGATTAGTCCCTTGGTCCATTTTCTGAAGCTTGAGAGCTCCAGACCCTGAATTAGATGATACCCTGGTACTTTCATTGCTATCTAGTGTCCAGGAGTGGGGCTGCTTTGTGTTGGCTCAGATCTTGCAGAGGTGCCTTCAAGGCTCCCCAGGCCCTGCTCCAGAATTTTTGCCCTAAAATTCTCCATTTGTCTACAGGTTGGCATGAAAACCCTGATGTTTCCACGCTACCTGTGCTAATGAGGACAAGACTTTGGCTTTGGGGTGCAGTCCTGGGGCTGGGAAGTGGTGCTGCTGGCTTTGCTGGTGACCATGGCCATCTCCTTGTTCCATTAGGCTGAGCGGCTGGCTCGGGAATTGAAATGGGGAAGGACCCCAATCATTCTGGATTTGGTACCTCATCCTGTCATGTCATCAAATATCATTATGATCTATGGTCATGTTTCTGGGGAGCAAGAAACTTGAGCCCCCCATGGTGGCTTTATATGGAAGCTTGGGGATTCCTGGGGACCTGCTGCAGGAGCAGAGCAGGATCGGTGCAGACTTGCAGGTTTGTCTTAATTCCCTCTTTTTTTAAAGGGCTGAAGGATAATGTCTGTACTGAGGAAGTACCATTCCAGGGGGAAACGTTGAAGCAGGTATCTGCCAGCTGAGGAGCGTCATGGATATCCAGACTAAAACACTGGTATTTGGGAAAAACTCAGTTTCCTCATGCAAACTTTGTGAGCTGAGCAATCTGCAACCCCCACCTTGTACGTGACAATACCTGGCAGCAAACAAATCCAATAGACGCTGGCAGAGCTCCCAACGAGTCTAGAAAAAGGATTAATATTATCTAGCTGGTACAAAGGGAGCCCAGGTTCTGCTTGCTTCAGACCCAGCTGGAGGCAGGGGGGAACATCTGCATGCACTCAAGGGGAAACATCTGGCCTTTGCTGGAGCCTTTGGGCTCTTCTCTCCTCTGGTAGCCCCAACCCTGTGCCTGGGCTGGTGCTGGAGCTTCACCCTGGGCCCGACTGAGCGGCACAGCCGTTGGGATGATGTTTGTAAAGTGCTTGGACATCCTTCTGCAGAGGAAGTCATGCTGGCTGTGCCCCAGAGTTCCTCTATCCTGTGTAAATCCTGCAAATCTCCACCCCAGCAGCCCGGGCGCTGCCATCCCCCATGAGAAAGTGGCTCTGAATGAATGAAGAACTGCTTCGCTGGAGCTCGGCTGGTGCCTTGTCCCAGTTAACCCAGCCATTTATTCTCAGGGGAGTGGCGAGGAGCCCTGGGTGCCCCCACCCAGGCTCTGTTTGCAGAGAGACTTGCGTTAATCCCTTCACTTTCCGGGCGATGCAAACTGTTGGACACAGAGGATGTAAAATCAAACTGCGTTTGGAAACTCCGTGTTAAAAGCTGGGAATATCTCTCCGGAGGCTCAGGCCGAGCAGGTGCAGCTTGGTGGGGATGTGCATGGCCAAAGGAAGACTGGCCTTGCTCCTTATACCACCTTGAGTCTGAAAATCCTGCTTTCCTGGGAATCTGATTGCCTCGGAAGGCTCTGGGTGAAAGGAAGTAGTGGGGGGACACCATGTGTGGCTGGTGTCTCTTGGAAACCTCAACCCTAGTGCTGGAACAAGCCCTAAGTGGGAACAGAAGTGTGCAAAGCCAACAGCTACAGCCCGGCGAGCATCTTTACCCCCTTGACTCTCCAGAGATCCCCCTCCTGCTCCGACACTGTCCAGTGGGAATGTCCCACCGCAACCAGAGCCTCCCTCGTGTCCTTGCTCTCTGAGCTGAAGGAAAGGCCAACTCCCCCGGGCAGGGCTGGAGGCAGAGCCCAGATGCTGCAGCTCCCTTCCCTGCCCCCAGCACGGGCATTGCTGGGGGGTCCATGGGTGACACTCATGGTGCCCCCAAAACTTTCCTATTTGGAGCTGGGGGGTAAAGCAAGGAGCCAGATTCCCTCTGCTCAACCACCCGCTACCTGCCTCCAAAAGCCTTTATCTTTGCACCGTTTCTTTTTTTCTTCAAGACTGGAGCATCTCAGTGCATAACCCACCCCTATATGCTTTGCTCCCAACTTGTTCTCCTATAAAAATACTTCTCTTATCTCTTGATTTCCCTTTCTGCATGTGGGCTGCCATAAATTACTGCAGGCTAGATGGCTTTGGAAGCACTTCCAGGGCTATTCGCTGCGGATTTCTCTCTGTCTTGGGCTGCTCTTCATACAAGGTGCTGGAGTGTTGGGGCCTGAGCAATAGGCACTGAAGTAGAGCTGACAGATGGATGAAGCTCACAACAGGACAGTGTGACTGAAACCAGCAGAAGATTTTTTTCTCTGTTGGGAAATGAGCTGTGAGAACAGACACGCAGCTATCCTGAGAAACAGATGGTTTAGGACCAAAGCAGATAGAGGTGCCTCCTCCTCATTGAGTTTCTTCCCAGGCTTGGCTGACCTTGGATGGAACCCAATAAGGAGGAAAAATAGCAGGTGTCCCGCTTTTCAAGTTATTTTTGAGGATTGCCTGTTCACCCTGAGGTGTTTATCCCACAGTATAAAAGCGGGTCCTGCTTGCAGTGAACTCGGGAAGCCGACCTGCGTGTGGACACACCACGCAGGGTTCCCCCGTGACTGGAAAGGCCCCGTCTGCTCCCTGCAACTGGGACTCCCCAGCACCAGCGGGACAGGACAGGACATCAGACAGGACAAGGGTAACGGATTTGACAGGAACGCTGGAAAGGACACGGGTAATGGATTTGATTCCTTATCCCTTTGGTATCTGCCGCAGCTGGCTCATGTTATTTCTGTGGAAAGTATCACGTTCTGCTGGTGCACCTCCCTGGCATCTGCCGGGGTGGGCTGTGCATGGCTCTGGTGGTGTTGGGGTGTGGTTGGTGTCTCCTGCTGTTGAGTTTGCTGCTTGGGTCCTTTTCCCTTCTGTTACTGAGTTTGTGATTCGGTTTGTTTTCCCTTTTGTTCTATCACCTGCAGTGAGTGGGTTTATTGCTTCTGTTCCCGTCTATACTATAGCTTTCCTGCACTCCGTGGAGATAGAGAATAAAATCTACATCTGTTTACCTATGTGTCTTCTGCTGATGGTCACATTCTTTATGCTGGGCTGGGTAATTGGCAAAGCAGGTGCCTGGACTGTAACAGAAGAAAGCAAAGGAATGCGCCCTGGGTTTTTGAGAGAGGCAGCGAAGGAGTTTCCCATGGGAATGCCAATCTGCAAAGCTGCATTTTGCCACATCTCCGAAGTACTTTTAAATATTTTTTTTCCCCCTTTTTCTTTCTCCATTGTGAATATCTACCTTGCTATCTGTGCTACTCAGCTTCCCCTGTGCTTCCCTGAGTCCTGCTTTAGCATCGCGGCTGCTGGGGTGGCTTGGGTGGTCCAGCAGCTCCAAAGGGGCTCTGGGACTCCCTGCCAAAGGATGGCCGTGCACCGAGGCTCTGCCTGGGTTAGAAGGGGAGGAAGTGTTTCTGTGCATGACAAGAGCATCCACAATAAGAATAGTAAGTACTGAAAATCCTCAAGGGTTCCTAAGAGCCCTTAAATCCTTGTACTTTGTGGCTTCACTTGCCTCTCTCCTTGGGCAGCATCCACACATCCCACAAGACTCATCCTGATGCTCCTCGGTGAAAGCTTTTCTGCGCTTCCCTCCAAAGCATCTTTGTAATAACTGGATACCAAAACTGGGGGAAACACCGGTCTGATGCCAGGCGCTTTAGGTGTCCTTGCATTTCCAGCTCCCTGTAGCAAACTTGTTCCCACTGCTCTGGTTTGCAAATGTTGGGTAGGTCAAGTTGGAGATTTTTCTTGGCTCTGGTCCTGCGAGTCCTTGACAAGTGTGTGGTTTATTGCATGGAAATGTTAGTCAACAGTTACATTATCCAAAGCCAGCCTTTTTTTCTTTCTTCCTTTTTACTTTTTCTTTTCTTTTTTTTTAAGCTTCAAATAAATGATTTGGCAGAAACAAGTGTAAATGTTATGTCAGCGTTAGACACTGTTTAATCTTGATGGATATGCTAGCGGCGGAGCGTGACACTCACTGACAGACGTTAAATGATGCTTTCTGTTTCTAGTTGCGTACAAACAGGAGTTCTGCTTTGTTAGGGCTGATTAAAACCCTGCGTCCTCATAGTTAGGGTGGGATTTTTCTTTTCTGTATTTATCAAGGGGGTATTTATCCCCAGAAAACCTGCTATGTCATTCCCCTTGCTGTGATTAATGCATTAACACTCACGGATGATTTGGTTATCCAAACCATACAGCCCTTTTCTTTTTTTTTTTTTTTTTTTTGTCCCGGTGCTTTGTATTTAAAAAGAAAAGGAAAAAACAACTGGAAGTATGTCTTGTGTCCATAAAGAAACCACTTTGGGGTTGCAGAGGAAGGAGCTGGCAGGGCAGTGCTCGCGGCAGGGCTGAGCCAGCCAAGAGCGTTCTCAGCAGAAGCTGTGAAGGAGCTGGAGCTGCTGCCTCCATCCCTCCCTCCAACCGCCACCCATGGCAGCTCCAGGACCTGCTTTGGCAGATCCCCACGCTGCAAAAAACCCGTGCTTTGCCGAGCCTGTGTTGCAGCAAACTGGTGTGCAGCAGCTTTTAGGGCTGGGTGATGTGTGAGACAGATGCTGCTGGCAGGATTGGTGCAAGGGGAGATGACCTGAGCACTGGGCACCACTGCTGGGGACAAACGGTCACCCCTGTGTGGGAGCTGTTGTCCCCTTCCATGACATTGCCTGGAGAGCTGCAGCTGCCGGAGGATTGGGCTGGGGAGGGTCCAGCACCAACCTCCTAAAGCAAGAGGAGCTCCCCTGAGATCTCATTTTGCTTTGACTTTTTTTTTTTTAATTATTTTAAAGCTACTGAAATACAAAATGCTGCTGGGAGCAATGGTATTTTAGCTCGCTTTCCCTTTGGGAAAAGTTGCTGCTGCCGACAGCAGAGGCAAGGGAGTGAGTGCATGGGCAGGCTGGGACCAAGGTCGGTCCTTCTCTGCCTCCTACACGGGGGAAGACTTTGTGCTGACAGCTCCCAGGGTGAATTCTTCTTCTTAGGATCCTGTGGAGCCCAGAACTGCCCCTGACTCTGCTACTGTGGTCGCAGGACTGGAAGGCAGGGGCAGAAAGAAAAACTGGGACCAGTGCTTGCAGGGCAAAAGGCTGGAGGCCACTGGGATTGTGCTTAAATTGTGGGACCACGGGTAATGTGAGGGTAATAAAGAAAGGACTTCATTATATAAGCTCTTACTTTTGGGAAATAGTCACGTATTTCATGCTCATCAGGTAGTAAACGGGATTAGAGGATGCTCAGTGGACTCTTTACCTGGCTGGGTGAGTGATGGAGCAGCAGTTGGTGCTGAGCACCTAGAAAGAGCAGTGAAGGATGTTTCACCACCTGCAAAACCTTGTGCCTGCTGCTTGTGACAGTTCATTGCAGAAAACGGCCTCAAGTGCAGCATCTGCGAGAGGTGTTCACGCGAGAAGCCGGCGCTGGTGGGACAGTCGTGGTCGTTTTGTGGCAGAAACAGGGATTAAAAGAAAATCCAAAACCAGCGCAAAGAACCCCCACAGAGGCAGCTTGTTTTTAACACAGGCTCTGTGCTCTTTATTCCAAAGGACAATGTACATCAGATAAACTAGTACCAAAAAATACATACAAAAATAGCGACTATTTGCCCTGGACTTGCTTTATACCAGCACAGTTAAGTATGAGCAGCTGGGTGTTAAAGCAACAAGAAGGATATTTTACTCATTAGAAAAAAAAAAGCAGCTATGACACAAACATTTTCCCAAAGATGCTTCCAAGAAGTTTAGTTTATGTCTACTTTTCAGTGTATATCTCATTTTCCCAGCATAACACGCCCATCCCTGCTGCTTTTCCACTGCCTGTGCAAAAGACACGCCATGATCCCTGCGCAGGGGTGGCCAGAGTTGCTAATCCAGTGTCTTTAGGGTAAATCTAGTGTCTCTGCACTGATTTAAGCAGCATCCCCAGGGCCTGGTGATGTCGAGCCCATGGGATTTAGGCAGGACCCCTTGGAGATGCCATCAGGAGGGATGCATGCCCTGGGGGAGCTTGGCTTTAAAAAACATAAGGGCTCTTTTTGTTGTTGTTCCAAGCAGTGGATAAGCAAAGTGCAAAGTGGATGAGCAGCAGGGCTGGGTTTGAAACATTCATTGGAACAGTGCAGGGGCGATGGCCTTGGGCGAGCGTGGGCTGGGGGATGCACGGCGTCCGAGGGCAGGAGCTGCAAGAAAAATGGTATCTCGAGATATTAAGCGTCCCTTTCAGATAATTAGCAAGCAACTGGTTGTCCTCCCAAAGGAGCAAGCAGCTTCGATAGCAAGAGCAAGTGAATATCCCCTGCAAAGGGCTGCAGGTGGCGGGTTCCCCTCTCCCTGTCTCCCTTCCCCTGAGCTTTCCCTCGCCCACGTACCCTCAGCAGCTTCATCTTCACTCTGGCTGCGAGTTTGCAACATCTGCATCTACTGGCAAGGCGAAAGGTCATTCCCAAATAGTCTTGTTGAGAGGGACAGGTCTAAGCGGCTTCTTGATGTTATTTAACCGCCTGTATTTCCCTGCCGCAGGAGTGACCTTGGACCACTGTGATGTTTAATTCTCTTCCAGAAAGCAGCCATCACATGAACATTTCTGGAGGTTCACAAGGAAGGATCCTCCATGTATTTTTTGTTTCAGAAGGTTAAATGTGTCCCAGCAGAGCTACGCTGCTTTACACTGGCTGGGAAAAAGCAGTTGATGTTTCCTTGCTGGGAAACCTCCTTTATTTCTACACTTTCTCCCATGGGCTTCATGGCACCTAAAGCTTGAAGCGTGGTTCGTTACCAAAAAAATAAATCTTTGCTACTCCCCTAGTGAAAATAGTTGTCATCTCACTAAAATAGCACTTGTATTCTTCACAAGTGATTCTTTAAAATGTGATTTACACGCAGCTGGAGCTGCGACCCAGCAAGGAGCTGAGCTCCCTGGGAAGCATCACCTGTAACCATTAAAATTTCTTCAGTCAACTTATTTATGCAGCTAGTTTCTTTTGATGTATTACCCAGTTTGGGATGGAAACAGGCCAATTTTCCCCCTCCTTTAATAATTTCTTAGAGTTTATCACCCTCTTGCCACCCTGATGCCTCAGCGCAGGGGACGGGGCTGGTTCCTGGACAGGGAGCGTTGAACTCTTCGAGCCACTGCTGTTCTAAATAGCTGATACGGGAATGCTCAAACAGCCTCGGCACCCGGATATGCAAAACTCATCTGTCATTGTGCTATTGTCCATGTTTCTGAGGCTTTCTGGTTTGGCTCTTAAGGCAGCGGCGGTTGGCATCGCGGCCGCGGAAGGGATGGGTTGGGGTGGAGGTAGGCTGGCACGGCTCCATCCCGGCTGGAGCAGCCGCCTTCGCTCCTGTCCTGGCAAACCCGGTCCCCGGCTGCAACCCTGTTGCCGTCGGGCACTTCAGGTTATTGTCACCGGTGCCAGAAAGGGGTTTAATTCTCCCCAAAAGCCACGTGTGTTGCCCTGGGTGGGGGCTGCGGTGCTGCCTGACAGCACGTCGAAATGGTGAGGCCTCTGGGACCATCAGCAGTGGCAGAAATGCAATTTTTGTATTTTTTTTAAACCTGATTTTTAGCTCCTGCAGCAGCTGGTGGCCCAAGTGGCCAAGCTGGGGCCAGTCCAGGAGTAGCAGTTTGCTTTTTACCTGCTCGATCTCAGCAAGGGGCAAAGGCTTCAGGAGGGGCAGAGAGGGGTGGTCGCAGCCTCCGGGGCTTGAATTGCTGTCTCCAGGGCTGGACCATCCCTTTCTGCCCCCAGAACAGCCTGCAGTGTTCACCAGCTGCAGATCAACCCCAGAGCAGTGCTATTGAGCGTGCTGAATGACACATTTTTAATATCTTCAGCTATTCGGGGCTTTTTTTTCTTTTCTTTTCTTTACTGTCAGCAACAAGAGAGGCTTGTGCAGCATCTCTACAAGCGGGGTCTCCCAACTATAAGATGCTGGTCATCACTACAAGCAGAGTCTCCCTCTCCTAATTACTACTAGAAATAGCAGCGCGTATTAGAAAAACCCCACACTGGACGAGAAAAGGATGCTTTCTGCTTCAAAACCCGCAATTACCACCACGAGACGTTCCAGCCGTTCAGGCAGTAGGGGCAGGTCAGGTAGTGCCAGCTGCCCTGCAACGTGAGCAGGGATGCTCGGGGCAGCTCAGCCGCTTTCTGCCCATCCAACCGCGTGTCCTGTTTGCTGATTTTGGAGGCGACCTGGTTCTTCTTGCTTTTGTACCTCCTGTTCTGGAACCAGATTTTGACCTGCGTCTCGGTCAGCTGCAGCTTTTTGGCCAGCTGAGCTCGCTCTGTGCCCAACAGGTATTTTTGGTGGTGGAATATGTGCTCCAGTTCGATGACCTGGGTGTGGGAGAAGGTTGTCCGTGAGTGCTTCACCTGCCTGGGCTGACTCTGGGCGCCAGGTAGGGCTGGCAGCGGTGGGGCACGGCCTGACGGGAGGGGCTCTGCCATGGTGTCTGCAGGAGGAAAGAGAGTTACCTGCTTGGAAATTGCCCGAATTGCTTCCAGAGAGCAAAATATTCATGTTATATTCATATGTATGTTTGTATTATACACGTATATACTCATATTATACTCAGGTATGTTCATATTATGCTCATATAAAGTCATATTATGCTCATATAAAGTCATATTATGCTCATATATAGTCATATTATATTAATATATACTTGTATATACTCATTCTGGTCATATATTCATGTTCTAGTCATATATAGCAATACATACGTATCTAGGTTCCAACCCAAACCATTCTATGACCATATACAATATTCGTATTTTAATTTAATGGACTGAACACCGTCCTAAATCCATATAAGGGAGTTTTACTTCCTACCTCACACTTTCTTAATTCATATAAGCATAAGGGGCTAAAATAACACAGAACAGTGTCATTTCCGATGCTGGTAGAGCGCTGCTTAAAAACTCAAGGTGCTGTTGTTACGTGCATTATGGCTCTCGAGGTTTTTATTGCAGAACTCATATTATTAGGCACTTCTTTGAACCATCCTCATCCTGATCCCCAAAGAAAGCTATGGAGGATAGCTCAGAAATGAGAAATGAGTGCAGCATAAAGCAGAACACAGAAAACATGGAAAATAAACCCCCTCCCGTTTCTCTTTCATGACTCCAAGGCACTGCCAAGACTTCTGGGGGCAGAGTTTTAAACCTTTAGGCCTGGTTTTACACCTAGAATTGCAGACCTGGCCTTGGACCATAGCTCCAAAGCAGCATCTCAGTGTTTGCCCCCAATTATTTCTCATGGCACCGCTGCATCGCCTGAGCTGCCACCCAGAACGATGCTGAGCTCCCTGGGATGTGTCACCTCTGACTGTTAAAACTTCTTAAAGTCAATTTATTTATGCAGCTAGTGCCTTTTTCTATGTTACCCAGCTTGGGATGGAAACAGGCCAGGTTTATTCCTCCTTCAGTCATTTCTTAGTATATTTTCTGAAGATGTGAACTTAACACTCAGGATAGAAACAACGGGCTTAATCCCCAGCTTGTGTAAATCAGCATTGTCCCACCGACACCCCTGGAGCTGTGCTGATTTACAGTACCCAAATCGGGGAGATTTGGTCCAGCTTTTAATGATTTTCCTCATCATCAGCCTGGTGGCCGTTTCTGAGCTGGCTTTTATGTAGAAGCTTCTTTTAATAGCACTGAAACGTAAAGCCAAAATTCCCCTGGCAAAGGCTCTCTTAGCAAGCAAGAGCCGGTCGCTGGAGAGTTCAAAATTGCCTTCTTGGCTGTTGCAGCTCAGCCCGGGACTGCCTGGGCAAGGGAAGGCTGAGTCCCCCCCCCCACAGCCCCAGCTGCCAGCGCCAGAGGCACCGGTCAAAAAAGAAAATCTGCTTCTGAGAGTGATTTTTTCAGTATGTTTCTTCAGTTATTGCCTGCAATGAATTTAGGGATGGCGTGCTGGGGAGGGATGCTGCGGCGAGAGGAGCAGGGCGGTTGTTCGTCAAGCACGCGATGGGGACAGGCAGGAACACCCCCCGAAAGCAGGGCTGCAAAGAGCACAAATTCAACATGTGGAGCCTCAAAAGCTCCCCGGGTGTCACCGAGGGGCTTGGCTGGGGTGGCACGGCTGGAGGATGGGCACGAGCTGCCTCTCTGAGCTGGCACCTTCTGCGTTAACTGCGAACTTTGTTTCCCAAGATACTGCAGAAATCCATCAACTGGGGCTTTTTTGAAGGGTGTTTTAGGCAGATTCAGGCCTTTGAGTTACTGGTAAGAGGTTTGCACACAGTTGGTATTTCTCTCGCTTTCCCACTGCTAGAGCACAGATACTCGCTGGTCTTTAAAAATGGGTTATTTGGCTCTGGGGTGCTCAGGGCAGCCAGGTCCAGACCCTGCCCCTGGGCTGTCCCAAGCACAGACATCTCTGATCCATTCCCTGGCCAGAGGGCTCAGCCAGGACCTTCCACCCCCTTACCTGCATCCACCTTGTGGGGTGTCTCTGGGACATGGGCTAGGGATGCTCCTGAGGGATGAGAGCTCCTGGAGGGGTGCCCTGGGATAGCCCCCGGAGACAAGCTGTCCTCGCTGCCCTCCACCGCGGCCACCTCCGCATCCTCTGGGCTTCCAAACCCTCCGCTGTGGTCCTGCTCCGGCTCTGCTCCATCCCAGAGGATGTCTTTGATAAGGAAGGATGTCCGGGGCCTGGAAGAGACGGGCATGGTCTGCTGGGCTACTGTCGGGGCGCGGCTCCTCGCTGCTGGGCTGCTGCTGGGTGCTCGCTGTCTCCTTGCCGGGAGCACCCCAGCACTCATCCTCCTCTTCCTCTCCCTGCCCAGAGGCACGCTGGCTTCCCATCCTCCCGGCTCTGCATTTATAGGGCAGGCAGCCAAGCCTCCCAGGCCTGATTGGAGATCCCTGGCAGGAGCCTACGCCCTTCGGTTATGTCTTGGCTCCCGCGAGTTTTTGGGCTGCTTGCTTCTCCCTCTTGCTCCTGACATCCTTCCTCATGGATCCATGGGGACACAGCCAAACCTCAGCCTCATCCTTTGCCCCCCTGTTGCTCTTTTGCTTGGAGGAGTTTTTACGATGCTCTCGCTCCCGAGCTTTTATGATGAAGAGAAGGACACCTGGATGAGTTCATCCTTTTGGGGATCCAAATCTGGGGAGAGGAGGGAGGAGTGACATCGCTGCCTTGGAAGGATGCTCTGCAAGGGGACCGCTCCTGCATCCCCAGCCAGTGAGCTGGAGCTAGGCTTGCTCATGGCTATGGAAATGATTTATGTCCCTCGAGCTCTTTGGGGAAATGCTGTTTGCAGTGGGGAAAAAAAAAAAAGTGAAGAAAATTCAAGTATTTAGGAGTTTTTTTGTACTTTGAGGGTTTTCTTCACAACCTTCCGCTTTGATGCACTTTTGGTTTGTTGAAAAACGAGGGGGAAAAAGTAAAAAACATTTCCATCAGCTTTGCAAAGCTGCTCTAGCAAGGGCTTTAAAGTGAAAGTTAAGATACAGCAGACAGGGAGAGCAGCTCCAGAGGCAAATGCTCACACAGAAAGGGGCAGAGTGTTCACATGAAAATTTAAGCCTACATCTCAGACTAATTCCTCGACCAGCTGTGGAAAGGGACTCATTTATTTAAGAAGCCTCAGCACCTTTATACACCATGCTGCAAGGCCCTATGTTCAAAGGCACCCGAAAGGAACAAAACCTTCCAGATTCCAAGAAAAACCACGGGCTGAGCTCTTTGTTATAGCAGATTTCTTTCTGATTATCTACTTTATTTGTAGTTGTTCTTCTAGAGTTTCTGTTTGGAAAACAAATCCCTGCTCGCCACACAAACAGCCAGGAACCCCCCACCCCAAGATGTGGGCAGCACATGATTAAAAAATCACCTTGGTCCATCATAAGGCAAAGCCATCTGGTGAGGAAGCCCCCGGGGGAGCAGGATTTGTCTCCACGGATGCAGATGAGCAGCATCCCTGGGAACTGCCAGCACCCTCTGAGCCACGTTATCTATGTGTGTGTATATATATATATGCCTGCGAACTCCTTTTGCTCTTGGAATAATGTAACATTAATCAGCTCTTCTATTCCTAAACCATCACACAAACCCACCCTCTCTTCTTCTGCTGCTGAAATGTCCAGGCATGGGCTTTTTTAACCTCAAGAAGGGAAACAATCGATCTCCTTGAAATCCCCGGCAGACTCTGTTGATTTTATAGGAGGGTGTTTGGTTACACCAGCCCAAAGCCCAGAGCAGGTTGTGGAGATGTTCCCCAAACCCTGCTTTGAACCTGCCCTTTTCTCTCCGTCTTTAACCTGCTCCTGGCTTAGAAAATATCCCCCCTGTATCCACTGTCTGCTCGGAAAACTTCAGTAGCTTCAATAATTCGCCTCATTATCCTCCTATAGCCTGAGAAAGGGAATTTGGGAAAGATTTATGAAGCCATTGGAGCCCAAGAATATTATTGCAGCCATGCGCTGGCTGCTGGCCCTCTAACCCCCCCAGCCTCGCTTCTGGAGAGCAGATTAGGAGCTGGTGCAAGGTGCTGCTGTGGCCACGGTGGGTGGGTGGGCTGCCCCACAGCTCCCTGCATCCCACTGTGCTCCCCGGGGGGTTTGGGATGGAGGAGGAGCCCCGAGGGAGGGGAGTCCCATGGACCAGCCACACCGCTGGGCTGCTGAGCAGGGATGCTTGCTTGGGTCAGGAAGATGTGCTGCTCCCTGGGGACACGCTGCCAAATTTGGGAGGAATTTTGCCACCACGGAGACCCTACCCCTACTGATTTTAGGCTGCCCTTGCAGCCTTGCCCTTGTCCAGTGCCACAGACCCAGGGACTCACCTTATTTTGCCTCCACAACTATTTGGGGCTCTGTCACAAATGCGTAAGCAGAAGGAGCCTCTCCCCGCCAAAGCTGGGGGATCGTTTCATTTCAGTTAAACATTTTCCTGCAAATAGAGCTGGGCTGTTACACCTCTGCTTTGCAGCCACAGCTCTGCCATAACCATTAGTGAAACCTCTTGGTGCTGTCTGTGTGCTCGACCCCTCCATCTGTCTGTAGGTCTGTCCTGGGCTGCCTCCTTCCACAGCTCTTTTGTGGTCCAGCCTTTCTTCCCTTCATCACCAGCACTCGTGGTTTGCCCAATGAAAAGAACCTGTAGCTGATGAGCAGTGAGGATCTGGCCCAGGACAGGAGTTTGGGTCCAGGAGGTGGTTTTGGGGAAATGTGGGCTGGTTTGTGTGTGCGGGTGTGTTTGGGAAGGCTTGTTTTGGCAGCGGTTGGTGTAGCAGGTAATTTCTGATTTGGGCTGGAAAAAAAGGAGAGGTTTAAAGCAACAACTCTGGCATGAGATGATGGGTTGGGTATCCCAACCTCTCATATTTTGGAGGGGCATAAACGATGCCTTCAGGGCTCATGATTCCCATTTTCAGGCTTTTTTTCTCTTAGCTAAGCAGGGTAGCCATTTCCTTCCTTGGTTTCTGTGTTTATTTGGGGGAGAGTTTCATGGGATTTGCCTCATTTGATTGCTGGGCCTCCCAGCAAAAACTCTCAGTGTTGCTAAGACTTGCAGAGGAGCCATGCACTGGGGACACTGCTCTTTGCCGGGGCTTTCCCTGATTCCAGGAGCATTTCCCAGTGCAAGGCAAGTCTCCTGGCTGCTCCGAAGCCAGGACAGAGACCCAAGACCCAGCTGATTTTGGGGAGATATCCCCGAGTGAGTGTGGATGGATGGAGGGGAGGAGAAGGGGCAGCTCCAGCACGGCTGTCGCCTTGCCCGGTCATTTCCAGGGTGGTGGGGCAGTGAGGAAGCTGTCGCGCCGAGAGGGATTTTCTGGTTTGATTGGGATGTCAGGGATGCCCCGTTTGGGAAGCGAGCAAACGCCGGAGTGATGAGGCTGAGTGGGATTAGAGATAAAAGCTTAATTGCCTCCTGCAAGTCTCTTTTCACCAAACTGGGAGGATAAGAAGCTGTCGGGAAAGGAGCGGGGAGGAGGGAGAAGCCCAGAGTGGGATGGAGGATGCGAGGGGGGAGATGGTGCCTGTCCCGTGTGGTGGGAGGTGCGTGCAGGTTGCTGTCGAGCTCCATCACAAGGATATCTTGGAACTGGAGTGGAAAGATCTCTGTTAGACCAACATTTTGCATCAGGCATTGACCTCGGTGTGGTTTCCCCCCTTCTCGATACGAGCGAAGCCTGGTCTGGGGGGCCGTGGGCAGCCCGATGAGTGGGTCGGTCTGATGAGGTCCCGGGGGGTTTATTCGGTAAGTGTGAGGCTGTGGATTTGTGCCGCCTGTTTGGGATGTGGCCGTGCTCCCCTTTGACCTGCCCCGGGATACCCCAATATCATTCAGCCCTCCCACATTTCATAAATACACTATAGATATAGAAATAGAAATAGAGATATATTATATAGATGTAGATATAAACATAGATATAGATATAGATGATAGAGATAGAGATATATAGATACAGATATCAATATGTAGATGTAGATATATAGTTATAGATTAGATAGAGATATAGACGTAGATACAGACACAGAAACAGGAATATACACACAGCCCTTTGTTGCAACCTGATGCCGATGGATCCTGATTTGGGGTCCTGCCCCTCACCATGTACCTGCAAACCCATTTCATCAGTAAGCAAAGAGCAACAGAGAGCTGAAAACTTGCCAAGAAAAAGGGAGAGGCTTAAAACTAGGAAGCTCCCTAAGCTTGGACCACAAGGTGATTATCTTTCTGGGTTAATTGTTAGTATTGAGCTTTATTTTGGTGGTTGGTTGGTTGGTTTTGCTTTGGATGAGCTTTTGATGCTCAAATATAAGTTGTAGGAAAAATCAAAATACTAAGGGAGGAATGGTGAGAGTGAAAACACACAAATTCACCAGCTTGGTTTTTATTTGCAAAGAATAATAATAACAATAATAAAGACAGAAATGAACAGGTGTGCTGAGAGATATTAAGAAGTATAAATCAGAAACGTATCTCAAAGGATTTAGAGGCACCCAAAGCATTAAATACTGCTCCTCAAAAAGTGAATGCACCGTCATGTGCACAGACCCTGTTTTCCAATTGTCCTTAGGAAGAAAACCAGTGTTCACACCCCTGTGCTGGCAGCCTGGAGGAGCAAATCCCGTGTGGGAGCGGGAAGGGCCAGACGGTTTGCGTTTAAATAAATAAATGCCCTCAGTCCTTGTGTCCCCAGAGTCGCAGTGCTGCAGCAGCACCGTCCCCCTCTCTCCTGACCTGGCTTTGCAGAGGTGTGACCACACGAGCTGCCTGGAGGAGATGGATCCTCTGGAGATGGCCCACCGTCTTGGGTAGCAGAAACCCTCTGGATTCAGCTCCCATCCTGACGAAGGCCGGGCTCTGGAGCGGACGAGGGGCTTTCCTCGGTGCTTTTCAGGTGGTCCTGACCTCCATGGCCACCTACCAAGCCCTGATCCCCGCTTGCACCGTGGCTTGCAAGCAGGCGGGCTGGTGCTGAGCAGCGCTGGCCATGCCCAAGCTCACGTTCATGGTGGGGCTGGCAGGGGTGGCACTGGGGGGGACCCTGGCGTAGCCCCCCCCGTAGCTAGCACCATAGGGGCTGCTGCTATAGGCACTGTAGTAGGAGCTATAGGAGTACGGGCTGGCGGTGATGCTGTATGGCACTGGGTAAGGCTGGGAACCCCCAAGGCAGGGTTTGCCATCCCTGACCAGCACGGGCACGGCCACCCTGCGCGGGGGCAGCGGGGGCACAGCCAGCTCCAGGGATTTATCCTGCCTTTGCCTCTTGCACTTGTACCTCCGGTTCTGGAACCAGATTTTCACCTGCGTGGAGGTGAGCTTGAGCGCGCTGGCGAGATGCTCCCTTTCCGGAGCGGAGAGGTATTTCTGCTGCTTGAATCGCCGCTCCAGTTCGAACACCTGAGCCTGGGAGAATAAAACGCGCGGTTTTCTCCGCTGGCGTTGCTTGGGGTGGTGGCAGGGGTCGGCTTTCCTCTCGTCTGCCTCGAAGGGGTGGGTGAAGAAACATTTTCCTGCAGCGGGAAAAAGCAAAAGTGAGACCCGAGTTTGGTTCTGTTCCCGGTGAGGATGTTTCTGAAGGAGGGATTGAACTGGAAATGGGGACCCTTGGGAATCAGATGAAGTGGGGTTAATAGTTGATAGATTTAATATGGCCTTTCCTGTGATGCTTAATGGGAATTCAAGAAAAATTACCCAAAAATGTTTAATGGGAATTCAATTAAAAATCCCTTTTTTTTTTTTGGATGGAATTAGAAGCCTGACTGTTACAAGCATTTTGGATAATGCCTCCCTTTGGTCCCTCCTAAAGATTCCTGTGCTCTTGCGGGTGCCAGCCCCAGCCCGGAGGGGCTCAGGGGGTGCTCCAACACAAATCCCCTTCCCCACCACCCTGCTCCGGAGGGATGGAAGCGACACAGCCAGACCTCTGGCAGGATTTACCTCCAGCGCCCATGGGAAGGCGAATCCTGCAAGCTCTCTGAATTTAAGCAAAACCAGAGAAACCAAGCAGCTGGGAATGATGGCGGAAAACAAAAAAAAAAATGTTGGATCTGCGAGAAGATGCCAAGTTAGAGGCTCGCTTTGAATTTGCTGGGTTTTTGCCTCGCAGGTGGCTCTGGCCGGGGGTCCCTGTGGGCGATCCCACCCCGGCTGCTGGGATGCGCTGGGGTATGGAGGGTTTGGAGGGGGGCTGCGGGGAAATGGGGGGCTGGGGAGCTCCGTGGGCAGGTGTGAAGCCTTCAGAGAGTCCCCCCCGGGCTCCTCTCGCCCTCCCCGTCTCTCCAGCTCAGTATCCCAGTTCCTCCCAGTGCTCAGGCTCTGCTCCTACTGGTTCCCCCCCCCCGGTTTCCCTTCTCTGCAGCCGTCGGGCATTAGGAAAACAAGAGCAAAAGAAACTTGGGTGGCTTTTTTAGCGGCGGGGAGAAGGGTCCCGCCGGTCGCCCCCCCGCCGGCTCCGCGCCCCCGGGGCCGGTCGTGCCTTGACCCCTATCCCCAGCTTGCGGGGCACAGACACGGGTGGGGGCTGTCTCACGGAAAACGGTGGTGATTTGTGCTTTTCTAACCAAAAAAACCCATCTGTATCCCTATATCCCCCCCCCCCCGCCCCGTGCCCTTTCATTTCCCCGACGGCGGCGGGGCAGGGATGCGCGGCTGCGCTGGGGTTTATCGGTAAAAAAAAGCCAAACAACCCCCCCCGAAATAAACCCTGGGGGAAGGGGGGGGGGGAAGAAAAGGTTGGAAAAGGAGGAAACTCGCCTTGGTTCTCGGCGGGGAACGGGGGGAGCCGTGGCTGGAGGGTGCGAGGATGCAACGAGCGGCTCCGCTGCCCTCGGGTTTCCAGCCCGGGGGAACGAAAGAGGGTCTGTGCCCCCCCCCCCCAACCCCGCCCCGACCCCGTCACTCCCTCCCCGGCCCCGTGGGTCACTTACGCGGCTCGTCCTCCCCGTCGGGGCTGCGGGGGTCCCGGGGGCCGGGGGGAGCGCGGGGTCCCCGGGCAGCTGCCGGTGCCTCCAGGTTGAGGATGTCCTTCACCGAGAATGGGGTGGGCAGCATCTTCCAGGGCCTGGGGTGGGGGGGGGGAGGTGAGGAAGGTGATAGGGGGGTGAGGGGGGGGGTGGTCGCCGTCGCCGGGGTTCTGCGCTCCGGGACCCGCTCCCCAGCCCTGAGCCTCCCGCAGCCGCCGGGCCAGGCACCATCCCCGCCCCCCGGGCTGGGGGGGGGTCCCGGGGGGTTGGGGGGAGCAGGGGAAGGCGGGTCGGTCCCCTGGGGGTGGGGGTCTCCCTGCTGCCCTGGATGCTCTAGCCTGGACATGCAGCTCCAGCCCCCTTCCCCTCTGTATTTCCAAAACAAGGGGAAGTGAGAAGGGGCGGGGGGCTGGGGGGGGATTGGGACTAAGAGGCAATAAAACAAATCGAGTCGATTTTAGCTCCATTAAGGTCACATTAGCGAGTGGCTTCGGGAGATAAGGGCTGATAAGGGGCGCAGACCACCTAGCTCCTGCAGCCGGGGTCGGGGGGGATGCTCTGAGAGCCCCCACCCGTCTGACAGCCCACTGACAACAACATTGGGCCCCAGCTTCCACCCAGTTTGTCCCAGTGCTGCTTTGGCGAGTGGGCACTGAGCTGGCAGACCCCTCTCTGGGGCATGAAGTGGGGCCGGGGACCCCCCATGGGTTTGGGGAGGGGGGGGTAGGTCCTGGTAGCCCTGTGGGGCAGTGTTGGGGGGCAGTGGGGAGCCCCACCAGTGATGCTGGGCCTTATCTGAGCCCAGTGACTGGCTATTTCAATTAAAATTCCTGGCCAGCCTCAGGGGCTGGTGTTTGCTGACAGCCCTGACAGAGCAGAGCTAGTTTTCATCTGGGTTGGGTCGGTATCTCCCGCACCACCGAAATAGCCAAACCGGCCTGTTAGGGGAGGCTGAATAAATAAACGACCCAAATGCAGGCAAGGAAGTGAGGGGCTGCAACAGGAGGGAAAATAAATACAGTGGCTTGGGGAGAAAAGTGCTCCCAGCCACATTGCTGCATGATGCACACGTTCATTCCCAGCCCCTGTAGCCCATGGGTTTAGAGCGGCGTATTCGTGCCCATGGGACATCCTTGCACTTGGTGCCTGATTTTCCTGTGTAAAACAGGAATTCTGACCGAACATATCATGAGAAACACTGAGGTCACCTTCGCCGGGAGGGCTTTGCGGTATGTGGCGATGCTCCCGCAGGCACACGCTCCAGCAGCATCTGCTGAATCCCTTTGGCAGGGAAAAAGCTCCAGCCCCGCTCGAGCCGTTCCTTCGGGGCTGCCCTCCTGGAGAACCCTCCATCTCCTCTGAGAGGGCCTCAAGTTGCACTGTCCCATGCTGCGGGCCTCATCCTGCTCTCTTTACGCTTGGTAGGAATGTGAATTTTTCAGTGTGACTTTAACACGCTGAAAAGATACCTGGAGGTTGGTTGGGGATTTTTTTTTACAATTTTTTTGAGCGCTTCTTGCCCAGACCCTAGAATTTCCAATCCTGTGCAGGAACAACATCACCTAACCCAGCCCAGGCTCCTTGGACCGAGCCTCTTGCCCATGGCAGGCACTGCAGCAGCTCTGTGCACCCTGCAGCCCTTCGCTGTGGTCCCCATGGACAAGGTAAACTTCTGAGGAGCCATCCTCGGAGCGTGTAGAGCTGTGCCCCATTCCCAAAGCCCCTTCCCAGTCCCCGGCTGGATTCATTGCCACGTCTAAATGGCTTGTTTGGGACTCCAAACACCAACAGGCGAGAGCAAACAGCCAGTAACTTTACACCTTGGCTTGTTGATGGCGGGAGGCAGCCGGCGCCGAGGTAAAATGCTTGGCTGGGATCGAGACGAGCAGGAAGGAATTGGGGTAAGGAGCTTTATCCGCCCCTAATGACTCTGCGCGGCCGAGATTAATGGAGAAGCCGGAGTTTGGCTCATGGGACTTGCGGAGAAATGAGGCATTGGGTGGGTTGAGTTGGGGGAGAGGGAAGGAAAATGCAGTTTAACACAGGGGCAGGATTAGTGCGTGAGATTAGGGCTGTGGTGGCCTCTCCCCATCCCACCCCATGTGCCCCCTCCCTTGCTGGCAAAGCAGCGACGGCCTCTGAAGCATCCAGAGGCTTGTAAATCATCTCCACAGGTTCTCCCCTGCCCCATTCCCGGGAGCTTTCCCGGTGCCTGGATAGTGGTACCCGTGGGGGCTCGGGCCCTTCCCGCAGCGCTGGGGATGGACCAGGGCTCTCGCCGCTGTGCTTTGGCAGCAAGAAGCCCCTGGGGGATTTCTGGTAAGAAGACTAAGAGAACCTCTCACAAGCAATCATAAATCATCACCTTCTTTTTGACTGGCAGGTTAATTTTATTACAAGCTCTCCAAGGACATTACTCCTCTGTTTAACTAGGTTAGATGAAATCAGGAGAAAGCTGCTTCTCGCCACCGTCGGGCGTTGAAACGGGAGGATTTCTATGACAGCAGCGCAACTGCGGCTCCAAAAGTATCCGATTTCTGGCAGCTATCGCTGGGACGCATCAGGATCCTGATGCGATGTCGGAGGAGCATCCGAGGCCCTGGAAACCCGACTCTGTCTGCCCAGAGCAAGATGGGGCAGCCAGCCCTCCTGCACTGCCAGGAGGTTCTTTTTCAGTGCTCAGAGCAAGGGAATATTTGGAATATTGGCTAATGGGAATAATGGGAATAAAGGGAATAACGAGTGAGGTGGATGCACGGGTTGCAAGCACAGGGCAGATGTATAGATGTCTCTAAGGAGTTTGATGCAGCTGGAACTACACTTAAAAGAGATTTCCGTGCCCTCTTCTTTTTCCCAGCTACTTCCTGCCCTTTTTCATCAGTGAAATAAAACAAAAAGCACAGAAAACGGAGGTGATAGCTGAGAGCGAGCCGGGGGTGGGTGGGGGAAAGCAGATTCCCTCTCTGAGGCTTCCTAATAAATGTCAGGAAGAAAAAATAAAGGAGGGGAGGAAATGTGCTTCTTTTCAGAATCCGTGGGATAAAACCAACTTTGCAACTTTAGCTAGTTTTCACACAGAGCCCGCTCTCTGCCTGGCTCCGGGATGAAGGCCACGTCTCTGCCGCGCTGGTGGAGGCGGGCAGGGTGCGTTTCTGGGGGCTCATACGAGGTGTGCTGTCACCAGGAGAAATGGGGTCTGAGGAAGGTGACTCAGGCATC
>JAVSBS010025773.1:10700-22107 GCA_033124195.1 Coracias cyanogaster
AAAAGAATATGCAGCCTGCTGTATGTAATCAACATGGTTTGAATTTTGAATATTGAAATACTAAAAGATTACCTACAGATCTTTAAGACCTCTCAGAACTTATCTGGTAATTAATTTCAAACGTCAAATTTCAAAAACTTCAAATGCTCTGTTGGTGGGAGACGAGAATTTGTATGCTTTGCCAGTAACTGTTTTGTCAGAGCTAGATGTAAAATGGTTTGTTACTAAAAATTCCCATTTCTATGCAGCTAGATAGGAAATAAAAGTTTGAAAGAAGAAATGAAAAAGGTATTTATGACTTCTACAATATCACTGCTTTGTGAGAGTGACTGTTCATCCACTTCAGCTGCACAGTATCTCTGGCATATGGGGAGAAATCATAGAGGGAGCTTTGGGAGTGCAAAAGATTTCTGTGGTTGTAGTGATGAGCAGAAGGGTCTCACAATACCTGTCTTTGAAGTTTATGGACCTTCTTTGTCCTTAGAAAACACAGCTACAAGTTGAAAGCTGCTGTCCTCATCTCCTTGATTTAACCCCGAGAGACAGGCTGGGATTTTCAAAGGCACCTGAGAGCACAAGTGCTCCACTCCCGTTGGATTTTGATGGGCTTTCAATGCTTGACTCCTTCAGGCTTCCCTGAAAACCTCAGCTTTGGTTCATCTGCCTGCTTAGGGGCTTGACTAACAAGGCTTAACCCAAGGGGCAAAAGTCTTTCATGCAAGTCAGGCGCTCTCATCCAAAAAGCAGCGTGTATGGCGGGAAACTGCAGCGTTCATGTGTGCAGAGAGGGGCCTATGGAGGGGCCAAGGGAGGCTGAGTTTATTTTTAAACTGGTTTGACTGAATTACCGTCATGCCGGCTCTGCTGACTCTGCAGACTGCTCTGTGCTGGGCTCCGTCTGACAGTGACTCAGAGGCAGCAGGAGTGTGATTACGGCTCCTGGCTCAAGCAATGAGTCTGTTGGGAGGAGGAGGATAATGCATTAATTTATTTGGGACACTGGATGGTTTCCTCGTTGTCTGCAACAACAGGGTGTGAGCAGCCCCAGCTACAGCTGCTGCCGGATGGGTTTTGCAAAACCAAATGTTCCCTTCCTAGCACCCGCCAGCCGGAGCAGCTCAGTGGTGAATGCACCTCGGTGGTGCTGAGCCTTCTGCACCAGTGGCCACGGCCAGTGGAGCCAGCAGAAAGGAGAAAGAGAGTGCTTGTAATTAAATTATCACAATACTCCTGTGTTTGGTAATTAGAGATTTTTTAATTTTCCCCTAAAGCCTGCTAGGGGAATTTTCCATAGCACTAAGACTTTTTGCTTTCCCTGGAAATGATAGGACTGAAGTGTCAGTGCCTCCTGGTAGGGCAGGGATTTGCTTAGGAGCAGAAAGGGAAAGCATGCAGTAGCATCATGCTTAAGGGGTTTGCCAAGCCTTGTAGGGAGCTCGTGAAAGTTGATGTGGCCAACGGACATGTCCCTGAGACTACCTATTAAGTGATGCATTAAACACCCTTAGAAACTTGTAGGTCTACGTTCCTTCTCCCACTGGTGCTAATCAGGAGCAATTCCATTAAAGGTCATGCTTTGGGAGTATTGCGGGTCACAAAAGAAAAGCTTACTATTGTTTTTTTCCAACGAGTAACATTTCCCTGAGTACCACAGTATCAAATGTAATCAAATACTAAAATAATTTTAAAATTCCATATATGGTAATTTTATTTCACAAATATGTTTCTCCATCCTATCAATAGTTTCATCTTTGCACTCCAGCTCACTCTCCAGAGCTGCCAGGCTGCAAATGCAATGCCACAGGAGGAAGTCCACCCTACAGTTTTGTATACGTAACTGCAAAACCAGCATTTAATTTCCTTATTTTGTGATATGAAATTACCATAAATTGAAATCTACCAACATATACATTATTTTAAAGTAATTGTTATGGGTTCTCTATCCTGACTGGGAATTTTGTATAGTTCCATAATATAAATATTTCTTAGTAATAATAAATTAGTCTTCTGGTTTCTAAATGTTTGCACCAATATAAAACTCTAAAATCTGCACTCCTGTGCACTGCAAGGACTAAATATAAAATGAGTGTTCCAAACATTATATTTTCAAATTAACAAACGATGCTTAGCTAGAGCATTAGGGAGACATTCTTTCCAAAGACATCTATAGAGTTCATTTTGCCATCAGTCTGAATCTCTGCAGGATGTGGTAAAGAAGGTTTGTTCTGGCAGTCTAATGCCTCCAAAGAAAAATTTTTTGCAAAATTTATTGCAAATAGGCAAGTTTTTAAATGTTTTTGTTTACCAGAGATGATATTTTCAAGCACAGTTGATCTTGATGTGATTGATGCATGCCCATTACCACAGGGACTCTTTTTGAAGCATTTGGTAGCCCCAGATCAGAATAGCAGTTTGAGTCTTGTGTTAATATTCTGGGTACGATTATCAATGAAGTACTGCAGCATTGTGCTACAGCAGGAAAACCAGCCAACAGAAAATGCAGATAGAAAGATGTGTGTTGGCTCCAAAGTCCATTTTTAAAGCTTGATTCCAAGAAGTTCCGAATGGAAAATTACTTCAGGGCTATGTATTTTAAATATCAAGTAGGGATTTTTAAAAGCATCTAAGTCACTTCTGAACATGATCCCACTCACTTTTAAATGAAACTGGTCCTGAGAATTTTTGGTGGCTCTTCAAATATACTTTAGGAGGTTAAAATAGCTTATTTTCATATCTTAAGCAATAAGATACTAAATGTTAAGAAGTTAGCATGATGGAGCAGTAGTAATTGCTCCCATTAAGTGGATGATTTTTGGCATCTAAGCAAAGAATCGGATTCTGTTAGACTATTATTCCCACTGTTGGACCTACTTGTGGAACATGCTCTTACTAAATGCAGAGTCAAAATGTGGTTTTAATTTGTGAGTCAACTTGAATGGAGCTTGTGAGAGGCATTTGCACTGCTGCAGGTGGCTGAAGCACCGAGTCTGTCTCTGGTCTGACACTACATTGAAGTTTCACCAGCTTATTCCATATCTGATTTTTTTGGGTCTGAAACAAGGCAAAAATATAAACACAGCCTAGCGTCTCATCATCACTTGGCTTGGACGAGAATTACGCAATTGCACTTTTTGCTAGGAGGAACTATTTTGAAGTGATAATGGTTTTCTTAAAGAGATGCTATGAAGATATGCATCAAATATTTATTTCCATAAAAATATCCATTCTCAGCCATGAGGTGAACACCACCTTCGTTTATTAAAACTGAAAATGTCTTAATAATATGATTGACTAATGAGTTGTATGACCCTGCAAAGGGCAGACGGCACCTACTCCCCAACTACGCTTAATTACAAGCTAGGATGAGGGATTTCTTCGTGTAGTCATGCAAAGGGAATTTTGTGAGTGTGTAATGGAGGTGGAGCAAAAATTAGGATGATTTAAGTTAGCAGTAGGATGGCATTTTCTCTTTTGTTTTGTTTTTTTTTTTTAACTATACACTAGAATTTAACATATCTAATCATACACCTCAAACCTGTAAATGGATATATGACCAATGCAGTCCATGAGTGTGCATTTCCAATGACATCCCACCGAGTTTTTTAAAAAAGAGAGGCCTAATGGTACAGATTAATTCACATTATTCACACCTTAATCATGGCACTTGTTCATATGTTAGAAAACAAGATATTTCATAGGTGAGAAAGACCAGTGAGTCCCTCCACCCTTCATTGCCAGTGACTGTGACTTATCTGTCCTTTCAAAACTTTAGACCGTTGTAGCTGTTCTCTGAAGTCTAACTACGTGACACTTCTGTTCTAGGAAGGTGACAATCTTGCAAGTGAGATGTCCATCTGTCTGACAATTAATTGATCACAATTCCACTTCCTAAAATGAAGTTCTGACTAATAGCACATTGAAACAATCTCTGCATTATTGACTTCAAATAGATAATGTCCTATTTTTTATGATTGCTAAGGAGACATTCAAAACGCCACTGGAATAACTGTAAAAATCTCCCACAGTTTTGAGGGAGTTTTCATCTAAATTGGTGATTTTCAACCTCTTCCAATGGGCTGGGTACACTTTGTTGTGAAATATTTAAGCTTTCTCACTGTAAACTTGCTTTTTTAAAGTTATCATTCCTAGTCCCTACACTCCTTGAGGTCTGTGGGCCACAAGCTGAAGATCACTGGTTGGGACAGCTCATCTGGAGAGCTTTATAGTCTTACACACTGTATTTGCACCATTCACCCATTAATGGATGCTAGGGGTTTGAAAACCTGATGAACTCTAGTGACTTTATTAGTGGGATCCAAAGTAGCTCACAGGTCTTTGGCAGTTGAGTTAGGAGAAAGCAGTGTATTTCACTTCTGTTCCATAGCAAAAGAACTGTTTTCATTTCCAAAGATCTGTATCAGGGAAACTGTCTTCCAAAAAACACTGTTTGTCACTGCAGCCACCTGGAAGTTGTATGCTATTTAAGGTAAAGCCACAGCTCAACAAAACCTAAAGAAATTGTGAAAATTATTCCCTAAATTGAATTTTAAATGAGATTTTTTTTTTTTTAAATTCATTGCAGAGTCTTGGACCATTCATTGACCTGTATTAACTGGTGGTTTTGTTTCATTTAGGAAAATGATTAGGCCTGGTAAATAGAAAAATTCTAAAATATTTTAAGCAATTGAAAGTTATGGAAAAGTTAAAAGAAATGATTTGTTTGATCCAAAGTAAAACAGTTTCTTTATTTTTTAAACATTTAAGAGTTACATATATGTAATGGAATGAAATATGTGAATGGACAACTGCTTAGAAAAGAAATCATTTTAGCAAAAGCTGAAATGAGAAGTCATTTTCAGGGAAGCATTGCTGTTTGTTTTGGTATCTGAAAGGAATGCTTGGCTGAAACTGGCACAAAGACACCGAATGACTCAAGTTTGCTGAATTTGCAGTTTTAGTGTGGATACTGTGGAGAATTTTTCTCACTATTGGAGAAACTCAATAGTGTTTTCCTGTATGTTCATGCAAACACTTTATCACTTCATTTTTGCTTGTCCCCCCAGATAGAATACTTTCACTACCTTACCAAACCAACATCATTTACACATCAAAACAATAATTCATTTTCAGATTCAGCCCTTCATTAAAAAGATAAGTAGGGCTTAATTGGCATCTAGTGTGTGTGTAGCTATTCTGTACTAGAGTGGAGTTAAGTGGGGTTTCTCAGACAAGGGCCTTGGGCAAGCCCTCTGTCTGGGATGAATTTCTCCCCAATTAAACTCATTTGTTTTCACATTCACATAATGGCACCTGAGATATGGAATGTCTCAACCACTTCCTTCAGCTTTTTTCTGAGGGTGGGGAATTGTTTAAATCTGAGCTGCAAACTCATTACTGTAGAATATACCGTGCAAATAAATGTCCAATGTGCTGGAGGATTATCTGATTAAAGAGGTTAAATTATCCTCTTATTACTTTAATAGTTTATCTTTTCTGAGGTTCAGGTAGAATGATGTTTTATTGAAGATACGCCAAGAGGTGGAGTTCTGCCTTGGATTGTGTTTAGGATTAGAAGCTGAGTTTGAAGTTGAATCAGAGCTGCCAAATCTTATGACCTCTTCATGCCAGAGTGGGGTTAGGGTGGTGGGAATTGTGGAAGATTTTCCATCTCAAAGATTGTGAAAAATACTTTATAGAGAGCTCTGCTGCATCTCAGTTGGAACTGGTCAGACTCTGAGAAAGAAGCCCACACAGTTTAGAACCAAATTCAAAGGGATTTTGCTAAGTGAAAGCTACTTACCAAGCTATCTCACCTAGAACCAAGCAAAAACCAGCTCTGTAAACTTAGCCGAAATTTTTAACTTTTATCTTTTCCATATTTTTGATTCCTGTAATTAAAACTGACGGGTGGAGAAATTGGGCTGATCTACACTGAAACTGCTATAAATTCTCTGTCTGATCTGTGGACACTTACGGCCAAACTTTTAAAGGCCATTGATTGCATAATGGTGCAAATAGAATCCCACAGGCATTATCGTCCCATTAGAAGCACAGCATTTTTGGAAATCCCAGGGAGAGTTTAAGGGAGAAGTCAAATATCTTTTCAAGGTCTTTATTCTGCATTTACTGTTCAGCAGCTGCCTCCTTGCTGAGAAAAGGCAGCATCCTCTATTGAAACCAAAAGATGACAGATCCTGCGCTTGCTTCTATTATCTGTGAAAGTCTGATATTAGGGATGAAGTCCGACTTTGGGGATCGTCTGCTCTGTGGGAATGCTGACCAGCACCAGGGCACAGGCTAAAGCAAATCTGGAGCATGTTAAAGGGAGGAACTTCAGTCTGCATTATCCCTTCACAAGGGTCCAAAATTGTGGCTCCCATGCGCACCGCAGGGGGGATGGCAGCTCCTGCTGCTCTGCTGGGGGTTGCACAGGCATCAGGGATGCCAGGGATGTCAACCAAGCGCCTCTCATATCTGCTCAATTTTCTTTCACCACAAAACCAAAAAGAATAATTCTAAGTCATGTTTGTGTTGTGCTTTGAGACTTCCGGCTGGAAAAAAAAAATTGTAGGTTTTATATTATTATTCTCATGAACAAATATATTGATGGGATTCATGATCTTCTTGCCCTCTTCTGTTGAAATCCTGCACATCAGGAAGCATAAAACAAGCCTCTGTTCCATTTGGACCAAGATGTCCAGATGGAACAAGAGAAATAATTAGATATACTCAAATACTGTGTCAAGAAGTTAATCATTCTTCCAGTTTGGCATCCCTCTGCATGTTAATAACCACAAGAATTAGAGATGGAAATATCTAATGTTGCAAGAGCAGTAACATGGGTAGCTATGGAAAATCATCTTTGCCTCCATCTGGCTTCAGCAACAAGCAAAGAGGAGGCGACGCATCAGAAACTGAGCCCACAGCTCCTGCGATCAGAGCAAATAAACAGTAGCATTTTCTGTATACCTTCTGGTTGCACAGAGAACAATGTGCGTTTAAAACCATGGTACTGGATTTGTATGGTCTAAATCTGTGTTCCAGCAAACTGAATCAAGCACGGCATCTTTTCTGTGGTGTTGCATCTATAGTGGCTGCAACTTAATGTATTATAACAAACTGCATCTTAAAAAAAAAATTAAAAAGAGCAACCATGCAGGCAAGAAGAAGCATCTGCATTTGCTTTACTGGATCTTTTTGTCAGGCATTGTGATCAGGCTGACAGTTAGCCCTGAGGAAAGTTATAAATTCTGCGCTGAATTGCGGTACAATCTTTCACCATGGCATTTCTGCCCTCTGGCCACGCTCTGGTTATCCATAATTGTGGCAGATAATGGTTTTTTATGGCTGGAAACATTCTTTGCAGGCACAGGGACAATAACCAGGGCTGAAAATGTAATTAAAGTGAATGGATGAACTTTCTTAAAGAAACAGTGTAGATTATTACTGGAGCTTAACACCTAAAAAGCCTGAGGCAAAATGGCAGCATCTGAAAAAACTTGTATAAATTTTAAACGTAGGGCAAGTTTGAAGGTGGATATTAGATTACAGAAGGAAAACTGAGACATTTGATGTAACAGATAACTAAGGGCTTAGATCATCTCCAGAAATATAAACTAATGTAGCACATCTTTCTCTGTCAGTTAGAATATGTTACTTGTGTTCAGTGGCACCTTGTTTTCATGAATCTATAGAGAAGCTGCTTGTGGATTTTGTCCACAGCATCTTGCTTCAATAATGAGAATAGGAAAGAGATGGTATCTCTTCTATTTGTAATTTCTATTTATTATCATGGAGTGCAACAGATTTTATGGGTTTTTTTGGTGTTGGGTTTTTTTTTTCTGCTTAGCATCTTTAAGGATCTGGAAATCAGGTTTTTGTTGAACAGTTCTGTAAAGGGATAAATGAATAGGTAATAGCAGACCTCTATTTATTACAGCACTTCTGCTGCAAATGAATCATAGCACAACATTATCTATTTCTGTTTTACTCTCCTCTTGGGCCTACATTAGTTACCTACAGGTAGTTCCTTTTCCCGTATGGAGATGTATTCTTGCAAGGCCGAAAGCTTCCTAACTTCTGAAGAACATCATTATTCTCCTATAGCTGCTGCAAATCAAATGAGATAAAGCATTAATTATTATTAACAAGAAGTTACTATTTCTAGTAGTATTAACCATGCCTGAGCTGATACTTAATGGGCAGTCTGAATATGTCTGTCTTTGACTTGGCTCTTATATTTTCTCTTGTCCCAGTGCAAAGACATTGCTGGGTTGGAGCTGGAGATCCTTCCCTGTTTCGGGGCTGGTAAGGCAATATTTGTGTGCTGGCTCTGTTCACAGCGGGGATTAGCTGCATAGCCTTCGGAGATTACATTTCTGGGCTGCTCTCAGTTTGCATGCATGAAAACTGGTTGCAAAATTTAGAAGCATTTGCTTTTTTTCCCCTCTTCTATTTTTAGTACACGGCTTTGTTCCCACAGAAACATTCCCGCAGACACACCAGGATAGTGGAAGTACAAGTCACACACAGGCTGTTGTGGCACAGGTGTAGCACTGACTTCCCCACCGACTGCAAATGAGGACAGCTTTCTGTGTGGGATAAAATGAGAACTGGCAAAGCTGCTTTTATGTATTTTAAATAAGCTTCACAGCTAAGGATATAGCATGCTAATCTAGAACCACAAACAATATAGGTATCTGGTTTTTGCATGCTTTGTACCTGGTAAGTGAGCTTGGTCTTTGAGTTACAGCTTCATAGGACAAAGCTGAATTTTGAAGCTATGTCTACGTATTTGGTTTTTTCAGTGCATTAGCAGCTGCTTACCTGAGTTCATTGTGAAAAGGTGGAACTCATGAAATGCATCATGGACCAAAGGGATAGCTGGGGACAGTCTCAGCAGAACAAGTGACAACTGTAGCGTCGTGGAAAGAGCATAGGAAAGAGACCTTAAAAAGATTATTTGAAGCTCTGTTAGAACATGTTCTTGTCCCAGTTGCATTTCCTGGTTACCAGCACCGTTGACGTGCATCATGAGATCTGGCCCCATACCCTTCCCCAGTGTACAGCAGACATTTCTGCTACCAAGGCAGGTTTCCTCTGCCTCCTGTCGTGGTAGTTGGGGCTGCCAGGTTTATCACATGTCAGGCAGTCTGTGAAAGATCCTGTGTATTTTCAATTTATTTATTTATTTTTCCTAGTCAAGTGAAAAGTGATCTCAGATATTGTTCCTTTCTCGTATTTCAATGATATAATGAAGAGGGAGAATTGGTCAGAGAAAGGAGATCCTCACAAACTGAGGTCTGCATTTTGTAGAAGAAAAATAGTACAGCAATAACCGAGCCCAAAGAAAATGGTAGGAAAGCTCACTTTCATTTTTATCTAATGACTTTACTATTATTATTGCTCTGATCCACCCACACAAAACTCAGGATCAGGAACCTGGGCTTGGTAGAAGGTTTGCTGGGATTTAGCTGCTGCTTGTAACTCAGATATTTTTCTTTTTTAAAAAGAAGGTAAGGAAAGGGAAAAGTCAGCTCAGATACTGCCAAAACAATCTATCTCTTTCTATATTAGTACAGTCAACTTATGGCTGATTCACATTATGGCATAAATATCATTGACATGATCCCACCTGACAAGATCATGTGATATGGCATATTAAACTTAAAGAAAAGAATCTTTTACATCAGATGTCCTCCATCAATTTCAATTTCAGAGTAATATAGCTTAAAGAATTTGGCATATGGAAGAAATTCTGGTGTCTGTCTAAATAGCTTTATGTATTATAGTTATTGGTCAGGATAGGGATCAGACAATTAATTTAAAAAATTTGTAACTTTTCAATGGGGAGTTAAAAGAAACATGATTTTTTTTTTTTTGTGTTTAATTTTCCTTACTAAATGCAAACCAATGCAACAGACACACCAGAACAAGCAAAACGCTGAGCAGAACATTTCTCTCCATTAACCATGCCATTTATCTACACGTATAGCATGTTGCCACATGTTTTTGATTAATACAAACCTACAGCTCTTGGTCTGAATTTGTGTGTATGAACGTACAGTATAAATCTGCTTAGCTCATAAGAATAAAATAAAATGGCTTCAATATTAAGAAGATAGGAAAACTGTGTATTACCTGTCCAACAATGTTGAGGGTAGAGAATATTTATGCAGCATCTGTACAAGTTTTTGTGTTTCAAGGTGTGCAGAGAGAGGACAGGAAAGGTGAACTGTACTTGATAGTGTATTGCAAACCACAAGGGTCTGTCATCAGGAATGAAAGTGGAAAATAAAAACAGTCTATTGTCTTCAGGAGGTGGCAAACTTTGCTTTAGAGGAATAAACTAATATGGACAGTACCTGGCTAGGAAGATTTTGTTTGTGTGTGTGCTTGCTGGGTTCTTTCGCTGTAGTTTCTAAGTGGGCATCCTCAATTAGTTACACACGGTTTTGGATGTAAAGAGCATATTCCCATCTGCTGATGAGAACAAAGATTCATAAGCATAGTTAGATTAAGAATATTTTTAAGTATTCTTTTAAAATCTCATATGTGCTAAATGTAACTTTACCCATTATCCAAAAGTTGTGATGGCTCTCCAGGTTTCACTCATGTCTGGGACTCTGTTTATTTGCAAAGGTGGAACTTCTGAATGAAAAGCTCTGTTTGTTTGTAAATTTTGCTCTTTTTTGAACAGTGTTTTTGAGTGCTAGTGAACTAATTTCTGTAATTTTTTTTTTAATGTCCTACTAGTTTTCCTTTCATTTGTGTTTGGATAATAATAATCTGTTCACAAATTAACTCCCACCCATGCTGTGCACACCACTTAAAAAATGTATACAACAAACACCTACCTGCAACTTTATCTTTACAAAAGAATTAAGATTCACATACTCTGTATCTTTGCTGGGGAATGTGTGTGGTGGACGTTTCCTGCTGTGATGGAAAAGGCACAGTCTTTCCCATCATTACACAAATGCCCAGCAGCAGAAATGTCGAGGTGTGAAAAACCCCAGTCTGGCAAGGAAAAGACCACACTGGAATGGTGAAACCACTGGAACAAAGTATTGCCCGCTGCTCCCATTTGTTTTTACATCTTCACCAAAGCTGCTCCTCCAACGAGGAGACTCTCGTGGGTGAAGGAGGGAAACAAAGAGCAGCTTTTCTGGGGGAGTTCAGGGCAGCTCAGCAGTCCTGATGACAAGTATTGCTGAGGTGGATTATGTGCAGAGCCGTGGAAGTGGGGATCAGCCACCTGTGGGCTCACCACAACTGGACACTATATGTGGCTGGGGGCAACCTCTCTGCTGAGGCTACTGCTCAGCTCTTTCAGCCCAAGGAAAGGAAAGCAGAAAGCTGCCAAAATCAAAGGGCAGACAAAGGGAATAATAATAAAATTAATGAG
>JAVSBS010025773.1:30518-41222 GCA_033124195.1 Coracias cyanogaster
ATAGGCATCTTGGTCACTTCATTTGCATGTTCTGTAACTACTGTTTGTTCTTTGAAAGAGAGGGATTCCTCTGAGACAAGTTTTGTTAGCAGTTTCTACCTTTCAAAAATTGTTTTTAGAACATCAATAGATGCTGTGGAAACTCGTAGGTAGAAACAAAATAATAGCTAAAATAAGAATGCTTTTGGCATTTTGTCTTTATGTGTTAGAGTGCAATTGAGGAGACCATGTAATCTGAAGACAGAAGAAGCTGGGCAGCTATATGCCATAGCACATTGAAAAGAGTCCCCTGTAGGGAACCCTTGGTCAGAAACATAAAAGGTATATATGGTGACATGTATCTCCAGAGATGGACCACATTCCTTCTAGGGCCATAAAGTGTTTATAGAAACACTTGAAAGCCACACAAAAATAGCTAGATTGAGATTTGTTGAAAGCGTGGGTAGTTTCAGTAAAAGGTTTAATCAGGATGGTGAATTTGGGCCAAGTAATAACACAATAATGCTGAGAAAAACCAGGAGGTCTGCTGTTCTTCCTTGCGTTTTATTTAAAGACTGAGTCAGGACAAATACCACAGCTTGAAGACATACATGCAGGATGGGGCCTGTGTGTCAATATCCAGCATTGCACCCAACAAAAAGAGCACATTGAGTTTGCATAGCTACACTTTCTGTTATTTCTTCCTCTTTCTCTTCCTGAGAGCTGTTCACACCCAGCATTTACAGCATCAGAGAGTGTGTGAAATGAGTGGGGAGCTGAAGAAAGTCATCTCCTCACCAGCAAAGCTCAATGTGACATACAGTCGCTGTCCTACTGTGGGACAGAGGTGACCCCACTTCCACATCATCACTGTGGCTTCAAACAGCTTCAAGACTTGTGTGGTTCATTCTGGTTTGGAAAAGACTACAGTAATATTATAGTCCCATCTATGCTTTTCTGAGGTATATTTATTGCTCGTGTCCATCACAAGGTCTAGTGACCATATGAGTTGCTTTAGCTCTGCATTTTCTCTTCCAAGAATGAGTGGCTGACATCTATGACTAAGTCATGTTTGAGTGTAGACTGATTTATTCTCATAATTATGTTAAACAGTAATAGAAGTGCAGGCTCTTGTCTAGTAGTAAAAATGAGCTTTCTCCTTGGAATGAGGAAAGAATAAATGCTCATAGTTGTCTGTAAATACTATTAAGCAGAAGATTTGATAGAAACCTAGTTGTTGTGAAATTAGACTCCACTAGTACTTTTTCTGGTCTCATTTTACAATTATGTGCATTGACATCTGTTATTGCTAATTATTTCTTCAAACTTCATCAACGATCTCTTGCACTTCCTGCGAGAAATGCTGAAAGCTTTTAACAAACAAATTAATTATGTATAGTCTATGATGCAAATTAGCCCAATTAGTTGTAGCATTGATACCTTCATGTAAGAAAAAAAAAAGAGAAAGAAATATCATATACATATTTATAAGTACCTTTTTGACAGATGATGGTAGGTCATGGTGAGGAATTCATTTGGGTTTATAGAATGACAAACCAAAGCAACATTCTTGTGAAGTGTTGTGTTGACTTCATCACAGAATCTTTGAGTATTTAAATTGTCCTTGTGGGGAAAGTCTTTGCTTTTGGCACCTGAGAGTATGCACTTCAATACACTTCCAAACTTTGGGATCCCCAAATAGAAAATGTTGTTATAAATGGAAAACTTCAAAGCCCAGTTCAGGAGTCTCTTCCTAGAAGCTCATCTGTTCTTTCCTATTACCTCATTGAAAGAGTGGTAATTCCCCATTAGGAAACTCTCCAGGAGCAGAAAAGCTCATGTATGGGACCTGGGACTACACTGCTTTTGTGTGGTTTCTACTGAGCCTCACACATAGCCTTGTGCCTCAGGATAGAGAGTAAACTGGCAGAGGGCATGACAGAGGGTTTACAGGTCACCCACTGCCATAACTGATGAGTAAGAATGAATGGTCATGAAGGACAAGCTCCTCTGTGTGACAGATAATACCAGGTATAATCTTTTCCTTTGTACTGTACTGAATCCTTCAAATCCTATCTCAAACCTTATCTGTCCTCTTAAGAAGTTCTCCCCACTAATGAAACAATTATAATGTCCTCTAAAGCTCATGGTTCCCATGCTCAGTCACTTCTCTGAAACTGTGTATTTCAGAAACCTTCACTGCAGCACATCTGCATGCTCTATCTCAGCAACCTTCTCCAAACAACCTGTCTGACATATAGTTTCACTTATAGGAGAATCAATATGAAGCAATTGTTGTCCTTCAGTCTAAATGAGACTTTCACAAAACAAAATAGCGGTGCATTGTGTGACACCAACCTGTAATGGATGTTACCGATCAAGTGTTATTTTTTCACCATTTCATCCTAAACATATCTGAACTCTGCACATTTTTGGGGAAATGATCTACAATGTAAAGATTTTTAAAGCTGATTAGAAACCTCTGTGTTAGAAGAGAGATTACTATTTCTTTAATCCTCAATTTTTCAGCCAGGAAGCACAGTCTATAGCACCTCAAACACCAAACTGCTTGACTTCTCCTTTCAGTAAAATCACTTTCCATCCATGGACTAGAGTTTCAGCTCTTGCCAGGAAGAATAATAGTTATGCAATCAATACAAGTTTCTATGGAGTTAGATTGCTCCATTATAGCTTTCCCCTCTGCACACATGTAACTTATTCACTGAATCCTATGACTTTTTCTCTGGTTTGATTGTTTCCTTTGTTTTGTTGCATGTTAAGAAATGTGAATGACAAATTTTCTGTGGTTGGCTTTTGAGGGTTAGTAATTGTCAAGAAAGGGTGTGGCGATAGTCGTCGTTGGTATGTGTTGAGAACTTAATTCCCCTTCTGACTACTATGCCCAGGTATTTCATTAATTCTTACTAGCACAGACTATGGAGAGTTACAAAACTGGGATTGCAATGCTTGTAAAATGTGGATTCCAGGAAATAGCTGGTTTGTTTTCAATCTGCAACTTCAAAAAATTACAGCATCAACCGAGTGCTTCTGTATGATAGAGGTATGCTTTTTACACATATCATTCATGAGATTAAATGAGAGAATGATAATTTGCCTGCCATAGAGCTGTTTGAAATCAGCCATATCTTCTGTCTGAGTATGTCAAAGGGAAATAAAACAGCAAAGCTTTGTTTGAATATTTTTTCTCTAATAGAACAGCATTAAAACTGTGGTTGTGTTTTGTAACTCCAAGGGCAAAACTCATTCTCTAAGATTGTTTCAGCAGAGATATGAGGGAGGACAAATTGCACACCACACTTTTGTTTTTCAAAACTTCAAAGTTTGAGGTTTTCACACAACTTTAAATCAAAATGCAACTTCTACGATTTTTGTGGAGAAACAGAAATTTCATTGGAAAAGCTACTTTTTATACTGAGAATATTTCAATGAAAGATTTTGACAAATTCTCATCACGTATTTACACACTTACTGTAAAGTAAGTTTTCCAAAGCTTCTTGGTCAGGCAGTACCGATAGCACTGGACTGGAAGCATTTATTCTTATAATCATTTATTGCACAAGACATTGCATCATTAACTCAAGATTTTCTTCCTTTATTTTTTAGTGGCCATGAAACTAGGTGAGAACCCTTCTATGTATGCTTTTTAAGTAAATTTTAAAATATTTCTTATGATTCCCTGTAATATATTTTTATCATGCTGGTGATTAAAATATGACTTGAAAGCATAGCTTGGTGAAGTGATGGACCAAAGAAAAGAAAGGAAACAAGACTATTAAACATCTGTTATGGCATAGAACTTACCTGCTCTTTAGTGTTGCATCACATCTGCTGCATAGTTCTCAAACTCCCTACAGTGTGAACACAAGATCTTGTCTAAGCAGAGCTATTGCATGAGCTTTGCTACAGCTGGTCCTGTAAAAACAGAATCATACTGCTTTTAAGCTAGCTCTGCTCATTTATCTTGGATATGAAATGGTGCAGCTATGAGCAATATAGCATCAGCTTAACAAAAAATGTCTAAATTCAAATTTGAAGATGTAAGGACCTACATAATTCAATGTAATAGCTTGTCCAGTTACCTGGACGATTAGAGTCAAATGTGAGTAAATGCCAGTATTTCTGAGAGTTAGTTCAGCGCTCTTGCTGTTAGGCCAGGGTTAAATGAAGCAGGAAGGGATGTTTCAGCCTAACTCTGACATAAGTGCCTAGTTGGAGACAGCATGAACTTAACCACACTGAGATGCTACAGAAACTAGCTCTGGTAATATAGGGCAACAACATTTACTTCATGGTGTGCCTAACAAAGTTGGGGTATTGCAAAATTTCTACTCTCTAGAAACAGCAAAACAAAAGCTTGATTAATTAAGATTAATATCAAGTATTTGCTTTTTCACGCCACTGAGTCATTGTGAAATTTTGTTTTCAATTTTGTAACCAGCAAAACTTCATTGTAATAAACTGAAGTCAAATGCCAAGTCTAGCTTGAGGTATCATAGGAAGTACCTGTTTGAAAAAGAGCAGTTTAGGAAGGGAGAGTTACAAGTTTAAACTACTGTTCTGCTTTTTATTAGGTCACCAAGCCTAATAAAATAAAATAAACCAAACTGAGTGGAGTGACCTGTGCCATACAGTTGTGCAGGCAGTGAGCATGGGTCGTGCACGCTTGGGTACCCACTGGGTTTGTGTGAAGGGTCTGTGGATATAATTTGTGGGTTGTTTTGGGTATTTTTTTAAACCAATAGATGCTGGCTTTAAAGCTCTCACTGCTTCCACAGACCCTGTAGAGTCTCTTCAGGGATCTTCATTCTGCTGCAGTTTCTGTGAGCCCAGGGAGTGTTTGACACACCTTGTAACCAGAGCAAGCTTTAGCGTTTGGCTGCGGTTTGTCCTTTTCCAGACTCCATCCTTTCTTTTACTCAGTGCTTCTATGAGTCAGTGACTGGGCATCCAGGACCTTGCAGCCCAGAAGTAGGCCTAGTGTCAAGCAGTTTCCCATCTAGAGACAGTTGTTTTGCCATAAGCTTGCAGGAGTATCGTACCTTCTGCTGGGCAGATTTCTTAGGATTGAGCCAGTCGATGGAATTTGTAATTCAGGACTGACAGTCTTATTCTAGTCACTACAAATTCACACATTGAAGAGCTGAAAGGTGCTGGCAGGGCCAGTTGGAGGGAAGGCAGCACACTCCTGCCCACAAACAAGGAGGTAACAGAGCCTGGCAGACTTGACTGTGTTCACCGTGGGTCTCAACAGAGAACCCAAAAGTCCCAGGTCCTCAGCCTGAAAAACCAATTTCTTTACTCCTTAGTTGCACTATTTTCTCTTGGAGTTTGACTGATATTTTCCTAATTATTCCACAGTAAAACTCAACCCAATAGTTGCATGAGGAAGCTGATCATAACAATTTAAACACTTCTACAAGACAGATTAGCAGATTAGTAGATGCTCTGGAAAATGAGCAACAGTGCTTGAAAATTAATCACGTTCTTACTGTAGGGAAAAAATAAGCAGGCCTGTTATTAGTATTTCCTATTTAAAATACACTTCAATTTCTGATTTTAAAATTGCAAATGCTATAAAAATATGGTGAAGTATGTGTTCCGAAGAAACCTCTTGAGGTTTCCTATAACTAATTATTTACAGTATGAAGATCTGGCATAACAGGTATAGGCATCCTGGCGATTATGTATGAACATAATCATGGGCTGTCAGATGTTTTTAATTAAGCTTTCCCTAGTCTGAGTGCTCTGAATGGTGATGAGCATTAACATCCTTCAGCAGAGCAGTGCACAACTTACTTGCAGACTTTGACCATGTGCACTGCTCAATGTTAGACTTTGAAGTATGGATTTAGTTTGAAACTTGGATGAATTGAGGTCCTATATTTGTGTCCTGGTGATTCCTGCTCCCAAATGTTCTGTCTCTAGGTAGACTGATCTTCGAGCATCTGCCTTTCATTGTAGACTAAGCTAGGTATAAGGACCTTTTCTGTGGCCAACATCTTGTGATCTCATGGAGGGATCTAAAAAAGACAGCCTTGTTACATTCCCAAGTATACTCCAACATCAGGTTCTGCAAGGTAAACTCTACTGCCTACTCCTATCCCTTCCTTGTTCTCAGGAGAGCTGCACAAGTATGACTGACGCGTTACCTGATGGAGGGGTTACGGATAATTGGACAGTGATATTGGAAAGCTGAGTGATAGGTTTGATGTATACACCAGGTACACTGTTTATTCAGCAGTGATGAGGCCACATCTGGTGTGCTGTGTCCAGTTCAGGGCTCCCTAGTGCAAGGAAGACATTGGCAACCCAGAGAAAGACAAGCCATCAGCCCCAAGATGGTCAGGCAAAGGACATTCAGAGAGACCCTGGGACAATTGGGTCAGCTCAGCCTCAACAAGAGAAGACTAAAGGCAGGGAGAAGAGCATAACTGCTGTCTTCAGATTCCTGATGAGTGGTTAGAGAGAAGAAGGAGCAAACCCCTTCCTAGAGGGGGCAGAGAAAGAAGGGGAGGTAGTGGGGTGCATGAAGCATCAGGAGAAACTCCAACTAGGTTAAAAGAAAAAATATTCAGTGGAGGAGTGTGGTGGGTTAACCTTAGCTGAGCACCAGGAGCCCACCAAGCCACTTTATCACCCCCTTTTTTCCTCCCCCTCCTCAGCAGAGCAAAAGTGGAAGGAAAATAAAATGGAAAATGAAAAACCCCTTGTGGGTAAAACAAAAGCAGTTTAATGATAACAGAGCGAAGCTAAGAAAATCCGTGCGTGGAAGTGAAATGAAACAAAGATTTACTCTCTGCTTCCCATCAGCAGGCGATATCTGGCCCCTCCCTGGGAAGCAGGGTTCCACTATGTGTACCTGTATCTCTGGAGGACAAAGGAACGTCCCCCCTCTCCTCCTCCTTTTCCCTAGCTTTACAGCTGAGCAGACATCATATGGTATGGAATATCCCTTTGGTCAGTTCAGGTCAGCTGTCCTGGTTGTGTCCCCATCCAAGATTTTGCCCACTCCATCCCTCCGTGAGGGAATGTTGGGAAGAGCCTTGGTGCTGTGTGAGCACTGCTCAGCCGTAGTCACGACACTGGTGTGTTGTCAACACCCTTCTAGCTCCCAGCACAAAACCCTGCACCATGAGAGCTGCTATGGGGAAAACCAGCTCAGCCAGACCCAATACAAGGTGGGTCGAGCTAAGGACCAGAGAGGTGGTGGGATCCTCATCCCTGGAGATACTCAGAGCTGCACTGGAAAAGCCCCTGGGCAACAAGGTAAAGAGGTTGGTCCTGCTTTGAGCACGAGTTTAGACCAAATGAAATGCAGAGATCACTTCCAAACTGAGCTGTTCCATGGTCTTATTGAATCTCACAGTTGGGTGGAGGTGTTACTTTTCCCAAATAGTTCTGGTTTTTAGTTTGCTTGGAGCTAAGAGCAGTTTGCCAAACTGTTTGAGTTTTTCTGTCTCCTCAAAGCAACATATTGGTGTCTGCATTTGATCATGGGAGGAAATACCTTATTGTATGTATGGTGCTTGGGGATGTCATCCATCCATCTGCACATAGGTACACAGAAAGGCTTTCTGTATGCCTAGAACAAAAGAATAAAGATTTATAATGTTGATGCTTGAAATACACAATAATTGGATATTGCTTGCTGTATTAGCAATAATTTTGTATTATGGAAACAAAAGAACTGTGGAAAGTGGCTCCTTGACCTCGCTAAAAAATCTGTATGTTTAAGAAAAACGAGCAAAAAATAGTTTAGTATCTGGGGAAAATGTCCTGGCTGTGAAACACATTAGAGTGGAATCTCTTTCTAAAGGATGTGGTAGAGGGCCTTATTTTTCTGAAAAAAAAAAAAAAATTCCCAACAATAATATACAGCTAGTTGATCACAGACTTTTCAGTTTGCTATGAAACTCTAAGCAAAAGTACACATTACAATCAAACAGGTAAGCCAAACTGCTTGTTTTCTGTAGTTAACTTTCGAAGAGCACTTAGTCCATGGACCCACCTCACTTACGGTCCACCAATGAGTAGTGTTGAAGATGTTTGTTAAGGAAGTGATTCTGCACAGAGAAGAGAGAGCCCAGCTGACTTGCAGTATGGAGTTTTACATTTCTTTTTATCTTCCATCATCTAAGATGTAAACAGATCTAGATTCACAAAGTTGTACACATCAGTGTAAAGTGCTGGTTCTGCAAGAGCTCTCCTGTGCATCCAATCCACTGTGTTCTCTTTGTTTTCATTTTTCTTTTTCTTTGGTTTTTCTTTTTTTTTTGACTTGCTTTTTCAGAGGAGTTGGGGGGGCCCTGTTTTTTAAAAAGGGAAATTTCTGGCCATCTGCATGTAAAACAGGTTGCTGCATGCATGAATATCTATGCATGGTCGTTTAGGAGTACTCACCCATTTCCCTATCTTGTGTACAAAACTGAATTGCATTCAATTTTGGGAAGCGAGTGTGATCATTAAATATTTCTACACAAAGTATAGTAGCTCAGCTTTTATCAAAAAATAAGCTATGTAAATAAAGCTAATACTGGCAAAGGTGATGAAATTAAGATCAGCAAGTAATGAGTAAAATTATTTACTTGACTACAAAGAGAAACTGGATGAGAATCTTACCAGGGAAATAACTGTAAATCCTCAGATTCTATAAGAGATACACCGATTAGTGGCGGCTCCAAATCTGAGCCATTTTATGTCTCTATTAGCCCTGGCAGGGTCCCATCACAAAGATTATCTGTGTATGGCTGGTTATAGTAAGTCCTCACTGTTACAATAAAAATTCTCCTATTACTTAACCACTTCCTGCAATCATCATCTGAGACTATAACATTTTGAAATTAGTTGAACAGGATCTTCTTTTTTGTTAATTTGCTTATGATTATAATTGAGGTAAAACCATCCTTTTAAAAAATTAGTTAGCTTTTAACTTCAGGCCAAAAATCTTCCCATTACCCAAATGAAAGAGCATAGATAAAATATTTTACATTTTATTCAGTATCAACTTCCTAAGTATTTAAATTTTTTTAACAAATGTTTAAAAACATAAATCATACAAACTTGTGATTATGTGCTTGCATAGTGATTTGTAATGTCAAATTTTGGGAAAATTATTATTTGCATTCCTGATAAAGTAAATGTTGTCTGTTATTATACCTCTGTTTCTGCTATATGGAAATCATGATGCATAAACAAACTGCATTATGAAAAACATGTGTTTTGAGAACCTGCTCTCTAAAGATATTTAATTTCCATTTAGAACACTAGCTTTAAAATTAATGACTCTGCTTCAAAATGCAAATTCCCCTTCTCTGTTTCAAGCAGACAAACTGAAGTTCACTGACTCCTGAAATATCGCTGCTTTGTCCCAAGAAAGCACTGTCTTTTTAAATCTCAGCTCTAATTCTTCTTTGATTTTGCATCAACACCTTAATGGGGAAAAAATTCGCCACAAATCAGCATCTGATTAGCCCAAATCATCCCCTCCTAATCCCTTTCCAAAAAAACGTAATTTGCAAAATACTGTTGTGCACTCATGTAACATCTTTGTAAATTTAAAAACCCAGGTGTATTGATGAAAATACATAGAATATTTTAATTAAAACTCATAAAATTGTTGGACATCTGCTCCAAATTGTTCAACATTTTAGTGGTTAACAGATTTCGTGCACCTAGATAATGAATTACTCGTTATTATTGGCATAAATAGTAGCTGTGGGGCTTTTTATAGCAAGATCAGAAGCCTCTTTGTGAAAGCTCTGGCTTACTTTATAGTCTTTTGGCAGATGCCTATTAGAACCAATAAGTTTAGCTAAAAAAAGGGAGGCAGAGTTAAACACAGGAAACAAGAGTTGAATGTCCGCCAATAAAAATGATCACAAATCAGGGCTGCTGATGTCATAACCCTTGAGGTCAGAGGTTGGGCGCGGAATAAATGGCTCTGAAAGGGGCAGCCTGTCTGGAGGGCTGAGCTGTTGTTGGCAGGCAGGCAGGGCCATGAGTAAATGGGAGGCACAATGCCGCCAGTGGGCCTCATTAGCAGCCGGGCCCGGGTGAAGAGAAGTGTTTGATGAGTCCTTCACGTCCCACTGTGGCACTGTGCGATGTAAATGGAATAATTACTATGATCTAATGGGCGTCTCTTTTGCATGCGGGCCCCCGGTGAATGGAGCCCCTCTTTTATGGCATTCAGCCCGGGTTGTGTAAACTGTGGGGTGCCACTGGGGATAGGAGCCCGTGAGGCCGGCGGCAGGTCCGCGCCGACCCGCTTGTATTCACCCTCAACAGAAAGAGAAGGCCAAGTAATTTACTTCCCTGCCTTTCACCATGAGAGTGGCAGATTGAAGGTCACACTCGATTTGGCAGGACTTGAGTCGCTCTCTGTGCTGACGCTGAGTTAGACAGATGCAACATCTATTTGCAGGACTTTCAAGGACGGGCCGTTTAATTGCCCTGCGCGTTGGCGTGCGTGCTCCCAGCCGTGCTTGTGTCCGCACAATGCGGCGGAAAAGATATTTTGCTTTTAAGAAAGCGAACAGCGTGGATTTGAAGCATCTGCCCTTAACGTGCTTGATTTTTCATTGGAGTTTCATGCATGTGCCCGCATCCGGCTCTGTGTAGGGTGCTGTGGTAGTGGCAGCTTCTCAAGATCTCCCTGGGCTGGATTGAACTCCAATTCAGATGATAACAAACAGCCCATTATTG
>JAVSBS010025774.1:0-26545 GCA_033124195.1 Coracias cyanogaster
CGCGTCGGCGACACCTTTCCCGACGGATTGGCCGAAGGCGCGGCAAGCGGGCCGCCGAAGGCACGCAGCAGGCCCTGCGCCACAGGATGGGCGGGCAGGCGCAGGGCCACCCTCTGCGGAGGCACCTTCGCAGCGCCGGGGCGCAGCTGGGGGTAAAGAGCCTGGCACCCAGACGGGCCCTGGCCAGGACCCAGGCGTGGCACGGCTCTACATGGCACAGTGTGGCACAGCATGGCATGGCACGACACAGCATGGAAGGGGCGCCTCTCACCCAGGCAGAGGGGAGCCGAGCGGGTGCAGCACCAGCGGGACGGTGCCCGGCTGGGCAGGGGCGCACGCCCAGCACCCCTTGGCCCTGTAGCAGCAGCGGGGAGGCCCCCGAGGGCTGGGGAGGGAGAGCTCCGGGAGAGAGCGTGGGGAGGCTGCTGGGGGGCGAGAGGTGAAGCATTGCCAGTCCCTGCAGAACTCAGGCAGCGCCTTGTGCGCGCAGTAATGGAGGTGTAGTGCGGAGCGTGTGGTGAGCGTGGCTGGGCCGCGCTGCTGAGCTGCTCTGCTGAGCTGCCTGTGCCGGGCTGGGCTGGCAGCGTGGGTGAGCACGGCCCCCGGCCACCTGCGAAGGCATGGGGGGAAATAGCTAAGAGGGGAAAAAAAATTAAGTAAGGTTAAGTAAGAGGAAGGACCACCTCCCTGGCACCGTGACCCAGTTTGCCACTGGAAGGCACTGGCGGCAGAGATGTACCAGTGGCCTTGCCCAGCCCCGAAACCCAGAGCTGCTCCCAGGCCTGGCTGCCGCAGGACAGGACACGGAGGGGGACGTGCCACGGCCTGCCCCAGTCCCTGGGTTTGGTTATGGTGCGCACATGGACTCCACAGCCCCGGGAGCGTCTTTGGGCTGGGGACACGGAGGGCCCTGCAGGGAGGGCATCCTTGCAGGACCCACATCCTCACAGGACTCACGTCCTCACGGGACCCACCACGTACCCGGCTGCGGCTAATGCCACTGTTCAGCTTTTCAAGTGCTTCCTGTAGGATGAGATAATAAAGAGACGTGATGAAATACGCACTGACCCAACCGCAAATGCTTCTACCTTTCAAGAGCGAGGCAGCGCTAGCAGCCCTCTTCCACTGCAGCACTAGACGTTTCTGCATTTGGAGGGGGTTTGCCAGTGGTGACCCCCCAGCTGTGCCACCAGCACATGTTCCCATGTGCCGAAGGCACCAACACGTGCCAGATCCATGTCCGGACCCTGGGGCTGAACCACAAAGGGAAACAAACGGCAGCTCCAGCAGCTGCAGCCATTCCTGGGAAGCGGAGGAGTGATGGGGATGGTCCCTCTCCTGGGCATATCCTTGTGCCATAGAAAATTAAATCCCCATCCAGGGGTGGCTGACAGTGCCAGGATGTTATTTAGTGCCTGGGAGTGGTGAAGACAGGGAGGTGGCCTGGGCTGGTGGGTAATGGCTTGCAGAGGGACTTAGCACCTTCCCACCACGGGGTCCTGGAGGCTTTCCAAGGAGGAGCACACTACACAGGAGCAGGAGCCAGAGATCCCTGCTAGGACCAAACCCAGCACTGAGCAGCTGGGAACCGAACTGAGAAGGACCATTCCCCACACTGGCCTGGCCTCACTCCCTCCCACTCCATCATCTTCCCACCACCTCGGGGCCAGTGATGGACAGCACAGGAGGCACCCAGAGCAGCCCACTGATTTAAATCTGGCAGCACCCCAAGAGGGTCCCGTGCCACCCGTGGCACAGCCCAGGGACGGGTTCAGCCCCACGGGCTGGCGAGGGTGAACAGCCCCGACCGGCACACGCAGCATCCCTCCACACAGCTCAGCCCCTCTGCTGTAAAGTAGCCTCCGTGAAATGCTTGCTGTCAAAACCTCGCATGGGCCAAATGATCCATTACTCTTCTTTTTTTTGATGTTTACCATTAACTATTTTTAAAATGAGGCGTTTTGTTTCTAAGGTGAGAGGGACAGGTCTCTGGGAATGAGACCAAGAGGAACCACTGCGGAGCTCCTCCAGCCTTTTCAAAGCGGTAGGCAGCGTTTTATAATAATGGGCCGTTAATTGATGGTGCATTACTGCGCAGCTCCTACCGAGCCGCCTGGCGCAGCCGCCGCAGCGCAAGGGCCGCAGCGTGATTGATGCTCGCGCAGGAAACCCAGGGGCAGGGAGGCCTGTTTGGATGCACGAGGAGCTGATGGTTGGGCTCCAGCAGCCGCTGTGAGGAGGCTGGGGGGTGCTGCTGATAACCCCCCTGCACCCACTGCGGCTGCTCGCACACGGGCTGCGATGCTGCGCCCGGCTGGAGAGGGGAGACCCCCCCAGAGCTGGGGGGCCCTTCCACCGCACGCAGGGCAAACAGCCCTCCAGCCTGCCACCGCTCCGGGTGTGACGCAGCTGCAGGGAGAGGTACAAGTGTTGTGGCACACCGGACACGTCAGGGTGGTCCCCAGCGCTTGCAGTGCCCGCTGATGCCCACAGAGCTCATCTCAGGAGATGGCAGCAGCAGCAGCAAATTCACCTGCGGCAATGCCATGGAAATACAGGCTCAAGGTCTTCCATGAGCTCAAGGGGCTGGATCACACCCGAAACTGCTGAGCATGTGCTTCGACTGCTGCTTAACTGCTGCTCTGGGGCTTGGCACCAGCTCGAGGAGCTCCACGTAACATTAGCCAGCCTGGTACATCCTGGAAATGCATTTCTGCGTTTCCAGCTCCTCTCCCATCGCCCCTTCCCCAACTCTCTGGCTGTGCACGTCCTGGGCTGCGCCTCCCAGCACACTGTCCTGCATGTTTGATGGTCCAGAAGCTCCAGCTCCTCCAGAAGCTCCTTCCTCTGGGGCCTGGGACCAGCAACGGTTGCAGTGACCCTCACCTGAGGTACCGCCTCACAGCAAGAAGCCAGCGCTTAGAGGAAGATTCGACCAGTGTCTGACCCACAGCTCGGGTCTTCAGCATCTTTATGCTCCCTTGCTGCCTGCTGCACTGCCACAAACAAATCCTCTTGCTTTAAAGGATGCTAAAGTCCGCGTCAGCTCCCACTTACCAATCTCCCCTGTTGTCCTCAGACCCTCCTTTAACAGGCAGGAATCCGCAGGCTGGGAGCTGGTCTCTAACCCCAGCAGCTGGAAAGCCACACGAGCTGGAGCCTGGAGCAGCCGCGGCTGCCAGAGCCCGGCACAGAGCTGCGGGAGGCACCGGTGCCATCCCCTAAAGGCATCTCCTGTTGCTCCAGGGTTTCTCTCTTCCCATAGGGTGACAGGGAACGGTGATAACTTGATGCACGGGAGAACAGCAGCAGATGCTGAGATGTTTCCATGGTAGCTCCTGGCTTTGGCAGGGGATCTTGGAGCAGGCAAGGCCAGTCCTGCTCTCCACAGCCTTTTGTAGATGGGTATTGCCGCACAAATCCAAAATGTTTTTGAGTGCTTAGCACGTTGCTCATTACATATTGTTCTCGTGGAAGTCAGCACGATAGAGGACGTGCAGAAGTTGTTCTTCAGCCATAGACCTGGAAGCAGGACCCTTGTGAGGCTGGTGGGGTGACGCTGATGTTCAGGCTGGAGAGGGAGACGGGTACTCTGCGCCCTGGTGAGGGAAGGAGAAGGAGGGGATGGCCCAAAGTAGGCGAGGTGCCGCAAGCTGCTGCCCGGACTCTCTGCCCGTACCCGGCTGCGCCCACCCAGGGGGACACACTGGGCAGGGAGGGGTTGAGGCGTGCACACTGGAGGGTGATGTGGTCCTGACCCTTGCACCTTCTCCTGCAGAACCCTGTGGACACCGTGGGTGCTCCCTGCCAGGCCTGAGCCCTCCCGGCTGCAGGCCTGCGGCCAGCAGGCCCCAGGACAAAGCGCTGGCCTCGCTGCCTCCTCCCCGCGATGGGAAGGGACCCGGCCCGCCATGCCCGTGCTCTCGCGGGCACTCGCCTCTTGGTGCTCAGCAGAGCGGATCCACGGTTTTGTCAGCCCACAAGGGTCAAATCAGCTGATTTTTTCTGAGGCAAGAGCTGTGGTGCTGCAGAGTCTAAAGGTCATTCCCCTCTGCCCCTTCCCTCAAGCTCGGGAGGGCTGCACCCCTCCGGCTGCAGCTGGGGAGAGGCAGGCAGGAGGGGAGGGCTGCGGGGAGCCGAGGTCTGCCCTCCTCAGCCGAGGGATGGTCCCTGTACCCCTCCACCGAGGAGTCTGAGGCTGGACCAGGGACCAGTTAAACCCTACTCGCAAACAGAAGTGGCTCACAGCCTGACAGACGAACGTGCCGTAGTGGCTTCTGTTCACATTTCAAAGCCCATCCTTACAGGGCTGGCAACCTTAACTGTGGTATGGAAAAGGCAAAACTTTGTTTTAGTTCAAATTCTGTACATCGGTCTATAAACGCCTGATGAGACAGGGAGGGTTCGAGGGAAGGGCTGGGGAGGGAACCGCTGCTGAGCACAGAGCACGGTGGGCAGATGGGGCTCAATTTCTTCCTGCCACCTCTGATAAAATCAGGCTGCAGCGAAGCCGACAGGGAACATCCCGGTACTGCGGACAAACCCTGAAAGATGCAAAGACATCTGGTCTCCCTGAGCAGCAGCACCAGCCCCGCGTTGAGGGAGAAGGCGGCGAGGTGCCGCAGGTCTGTGCACACCTGGGAAAGCAGCCGCTGTTTTTAACGCGGCTTCCTCCTCTCTTTCATTCCGATTTTATACACCAGCACGCAGCTGCTGCCAGATTTTTCTACTATATATGACTTTTGTTGGGCAAATTACATTAGGAGGGATGCCGCAGGTACCCATTAGGGTTTATTTATCGTGACACCGGATCTCATGCTTACAAATAACTTATGTTATGGCTTTTGTTTGTAGAAATGTAACTTACATATGTTATTACGCTTTCTGTAAACCTCAGAAAGAATGTTGTCAAAGAAGTGCCTCTTAACGGCAGTCTGAACTGTGGTACATAAAATCTACGCTAACATTATTTTTTAATACAGCAAGGAAGCGTGTTCTCTCTCTACGGTTTGAAAGGTTTGCTGTCATCGTAAACTCGCACTACAATAAAACATTAACAAGTCTAAGGAGTTCTTTTGTGAGGTGTGCATATACTGGTTTCTTCAAAGCCTCCTTACGCAGCAGGGCAAGGGATGAGAAGTTGGTGTTCTCCCGAGAAAGCTGCCCCTGCCTGCTCTAGCAAGGAGCCCGAGCTGTGCAGCGCTGCTCCAGGGCTGGTTTGCTCTCCCTTGCAGACACTTACCTGAGATTCAGGGGCTGGTGCTTTTCACTGTGACCATATAAAGAGCATCCGGGGCAGAATCAGACCTATTCTACAGTCCCGAGTCACTTCCCTCATCAGACCGGCTCACATTGGTTTCCTGCGATGAGGGGCGGCTCCTTCCCGACGTTTCCCATTCTGTTCTTTCCATTTTCTTCTTTTAAGGAGAAAAAAACCATTCAAACCTCTCAAGGCAATTATGCCTTTAAAAAACAAATGCTTAAGGCATTACACATGCTTTGTAAACACATCAGGAAATTCTGGGCTGTACCCACTTGGACAGTGCCCTTTTAAAAAGCTGACAGCAAAGACTCTCCATAAAGAATCTGGAGCCATAAAACACACTCTCTATTTGCTATGCTATCCATTTCCTAACCTAAAAGCAAAGAGTATTTATACGACCAGCTACTCTAAATAAGTTCCTGTTGTCAATTGTTAACCAAGGTTGAAACACTGTTCAAATAAGTGTCTGGAGTTGGCCCCGTTTATAAGATTCTCTGCTTAGTTCTAACAAGGGATGTGTTAGAAGGGAGATTTCAGGCGCCTACGTGAGCGCTCCGCGGGTCAGCGGCCGTATGTTGCAGCAAGCCGAGTTACGGGGCCACGTCCTCTCCCCTTCCATGTGCCAAGCTTCAGCTCCCAGCAGAGCAGCTTCCCTGAGCCAGGGCAAGGGCTGGGCTGTGAGCACCCGCTGACGGTATGCGGCCACTACCCACTTCCACCATATGACAAAGAAAACAAAGTCACAGCCCCCATTAGGTCTCAGCTGAGCCTTAAACTCCGACGTCCAGAGCTGCCTCGCCGGGCACCAAGCTCTGCACCCACCGGCAAGGCGACAGGAGAAACCTTTCCCCGAGGCCCAGCTCACACCAAGCTCTGCACCCACCGGCAAGGCGACAGGAGAAACCTTTCCCCGAGCCCCAGCACAGCATCGGGCCACAAGCAGAAACACCCCAAATCTGCAGCTCTTCAGCAGCCTCTGTATTTTCTCAAGTACTTGGCACTCTTGGAAATCAGACCCTTTGGCTGCAGATTAAATACTTTCTCAGCTGAGCTTAAGTGTAAATAGAAAACTGCTTCACAAAATTACTGCCTTTCAGATTTAGTCCCTGCGATTTAAAAATGTAACAGTGGCAAAGAACAGAAAACCGGAAAAAAGCTGTAAGAAATATGGGTACGAACTTTCCCTCCCTGTTGGCCACAATTAAAAATGCCCATTCTTATCTAAAGAGTGGTGAAATATTACTAAACACACAAACGTAAGCAAACATGAAAAACACATGAAATCAATTATTTACACAAGGAAAAAAAAAAAAAAGACAAACCCAACCCAATTCAAACCCCACAGTTTGTAATTGCACGTAACAGCTTTTCAACATTATCAACTAATTGGCTTATTGCTTCAATAGCTCTCATTTTTGTCGGATTGCGCTTCAATTCGTTTGAGTGTCCCCACCCAGGGCCTCCTGCCACCACAGGAGGGTTCCAATCGCTCCCCACGGACCAGGGCAAGTGCGAGCTTTGGGCTGGAAGAGGGATTTTCTTCTGGTACAAGCTAAACTCCTGACAGCCCTCCAGAGGAGAAGAAAAATCTGCTGAATTTGCTGTTTTAGACGCCCACGTTCATCTTCGTTGTGCCACGCACCCGTGGCCCGTAAGTCTCTGTAACGGTCTGCTTTCTTTTTTTCTGGTGGTGGATAGATTTTCTTCTTTTTCAACAGTGTTTTAACAACTTTATTTTCCAAAGACCTGGAAAATGTGTACTTGTGAAACTAAAGTATCATCAGTACTTCATTAAGGCTTGCTCCATCATCTCTTATTTTATTACGTGCAACATTCTGAATTTTCTCGCTATGCTTACAGACTAAAATGCTCATTTTTAGTCTTCTACTCTGTTGTCCACATTGTCATTATCCACCAGTGCTGAAAAGAAGTACATCGCGTTTTGTAGAAAAGCAGTAATTTTATTATTTCAAAAAGGCGTCATATAAAATTTGTACTGTCTCTCATCTCATTTTCAAACAGGTAAGAGCTCAGAGTGAGACCGGAGTTTTCAACCGATGAGATATTATTTACTATTACGTGTAGAACTGAGAATCGTTAAATGGTACAAGTTTAGAAGGAATGCATATTTATTTTGTTCTTTGGTTAAGTACTGTTTCTACACCGTTTCATAAAGATAAAATAACAGGATAATAAATTTTGATAAGAAAGGCTGAAAACGTTCTTCAAACTAATGCTGATTTTCCGTTGTTTTTGCTATTATAAATCCTTACCTTTAGGCCAAAGATATAAAAAAAGAAGAAGGTATCTTAAAAAAATAGTTTTCACAAGAGTCAAAAATCTATCTAACAATATAACAGGGTCCCAAAACTTTCAGAGTTGGTTTAGAAGTCAGTGCTCTGTCTGCAAAGTCATTGTCAACTCATCATATCCGAGCTGCCGGGATCCGAGGCCCCTTCGCTTCGCAGCGCTTCAGCCACGTCTCTTCGAAAGACTGACATATTCTGAGTGAATCTGGGAAAAAGGAAACACAAACGTTTGGTTATATTTCACCCGATATTAAAGAGATGTGTTTCAAGAATTGGCACAAAGAGTAACTAGATTTAAATTTGAAATTGAAAGAGAAACGGAGGAAAACTCGCAAACAAAATCACCAGGTGCCCTCAAAAAAACAGTCCTATAAAATAAAAAAACCTATCAACACCTATGGGCAGCACTATAAGCTCAGCCTACCAACAGTGTGGAACATTTTAAAAGTCAGCTGGGAGTTGAATGCAACGAGAAACCTTTCCGTCTCACGTGACTCAAACACGTCCCTTCTCCCAGACCTCCGCAAAGGGCTCTTTGGGACAAGTCCAGATGGTCCTCAGGGCCAGGCTCTCTCAGCCCTACCTTCCTTGCTCGTGAGTGGTGTCAGAGTTCAACCCGTCTTTCAGTGGAACATGGTACCATCGCCCATCTGGCACAGAATGAATTCCCAAAAATATTCCCCGACAGTTCTCTACGGGCAGGGTAGGACGAGGAGTCTCGTCTGGTGGCATCACACGTGGGGCTGAGTGACAACTCTGACTCAGCTGGTGTGACAGCCCAAATCGGACCTGCTCCCTCGGTCTATGCTCACCCGGTATGAAGAGTTTACCTGCCGTTCATCACACCTCATGTATTCATTAAAAAAACCAAAACTCCACCGACTCAGAAACCACACACACAAAAGATATAAAATGCCAGACATACACTGCACGCGGCACTTAGGGTTTTTCACATGTTCTTTTGTTTGTAGCCCCAATGCTCTTCGCTTTGCCTGTGTCAGACTTGCCTGGCTCACTACAGTAAAGCTAATAAAGTTTCCCGAAGAATGGCTCCTTAGGGCTCCCTCCTGCGCAGGGCTGCGTGGACAGGTGCTTGCAGAACTGATGGGATCTCAGCAAAGGTCTCTTTGCAGGACCAGGGGTAATAATCCTTCCTGCCTGCCTCCACCGTCCTGCGCTTGAGGGGCACCTCCAGCAGCAGTGCGCTGAACCGGGGCTTGCTGCGTGTGGAAACACAGGATGCAATTCCCAGCCTATTCTTAATTCTAGTCGTGATTTTTGATGTTTGTGCTTGTTTCCTTACTAATGGAAATGGATTTCTGCTCGATTTTAAACAGTCACAGTTAAAAGAAGCCTCCTGTTCCACAGAATAAATCTAAGAGGGATTACAAATCAAGTGCTGAAAACACAGAAGCCATCGTATTAACTCATGCTGCTTGCTGGGGAAGCGATGGCTTAAAAGTCTTCCCAAATGAGACAGGCGGATGCTACTGAGACAGACGCGCTGCTCGTTGGACCCAATTGTCCCTGTCCCCCTCACACCTGCACCCATCCCTCCCTGCCTGCACTGCCACACGGCTCTCCGAGAGCTTCCGCACCACTGCCTACCTGAGAGGGCTCCGCAGCGCTCTGAGATGAAAATCCCCTTCAAATCCACGGATATTTGAATCTAGTGTTTGCCAAATGTAGGACTTGCTGGCAGCCCAAGTGATGGAAGCCTCTGGATTCCCCACAACCGTCCCTCCTGCCTGCCTGGCAGATCAAAAATCTCTTCCTTCTCTCTAGTCTAAATCTCCCTCTTTTAGTTTCAAATCATCCCCCCTTGTCCTGTCGCAACAGGGCCTGCTGAAAAGTCTGTCCCCATCTTTCATTTAAATCCTGCAGGGGATCCCCTTGGCATCTGCAGCTCTATGGCCCACCACGGTCAGCTCAGTTATTCTTTAACAGGCCTTCTCCTGCTTCCCGATGGCTCTCTGCCTTTTCCTCAGGTTTTCTGCTGATCCATAACAAGTTACGCAGAAAGTCCGGCTGACTGATGAGTGCCATGGATGTGATCTCTGTGTTGCTCTGGGTCTGCTTCCGAATTCCCCTGTCTCCGGCTATCACCCATGCTCAGCCCGTAAGGAACTCACACCTCTAGTACCAGAATTTAATAGGAAAAGGAAATAAAATTGTGGAGACCATTATCAACGCGAAACTATTCAAGAATTAAAGGAGTTCAACATAATTTTCACACCAACAGAGAAGTCAGAGGGATAGAATCACCACACGGTTTTAGCCATCACTTCTCTCCAAGGCCCCTTCCTGTTTGTTTCAAGCTTTCCAGGAAGTTCCAGAGTCTGGACCTAGAACGTATCTCTAAACTTTCATGATTTTTCTGTTTGAATAATGCGCATGGAAAAGAAAATGCAGCTAGCTAGTAACAAAACGCTAATGAGCGCATTAAATGCGGACAAACTCGCCGTTTCTTTTGGGAAGGCTTCTACTCTAGTTTTCAAACGAGAGCGAGATTGGGTGAATTTGCGGTTCATGTTGAGAAAAAGCAACCCTTGCCTCATCTATCTACACCGTGTAAGTAGCCCCGCTGGATCCCGTCTCGTTCTGCCATTTCACAAGCAGCTGCCTGACCCCGGCACCAGCAAGAAAAGGCTCTGTCAGAGGAACAGCAAGCGTTTGGTCAGAGGGGTTTAAGGTTGGAAGAAGGAAGCTCCGAGGCTCCCCTGCTGAAATGAGTCAGTTGTTCCCAAGTGAAAAAGCAGCAGCTGTAGCCTGGCGAACCTTGACTTTGGGATTAAATTAGGAAATACATTTCTGACCAAGAAAATACAGAGTTACTGAATGTTCAGGCTCTGTTAAGGCTAGGGATGAATTATTTGATAGGATATTATCTTTCTTTCAAAAGGAAGTGTGGTTTAAGGGTACCCTGAATACTTTCTACGTTACATTTATTTCCCAGTTACACTTTCTGTTTGTCTTTTACTTTTTTTCAGCCTACGTACGTGTTATGAACTTACCTGTCTCTGTTCTTTACCAGGAGGTTCTGCTCGACTCCTTCCATAAGATTCCTGAAGCACTGGTCAAGGACTTCACGTTTGCTGTCAGGCTGGCTGGTTATCAGGGTTGCTCTCAGTTCACTGAAGTACTAAGAGTGCAAAGCAGAGAATATGAAAAACGAGGTTTGGAAATTTGAACGCTGAGTTACCCCCACCCAGAGCACTCCCAGGCATCCCTGTGGGAGAGGGTCTGGCAAAGCGCGCGCAGGGGCTATCGGAACCGGCTCGCAGACGCTGCCTCCCTGAGCCGCCTCGGCACTCCAGCAGCTGCATGTCGCGACTGGAGCCTGGTGATGTGTCACTTCACCAGGAGGTGCTGGCCACCTTACCAGTTCCTGTGCGGAAAGCCGCCTAAGAGAGGTGGCAGAAACACCGCTGACTACTTTTCCAGGCTTTCCACAGTGGTGCGAATCTGTCTGCACTTTGCTGGGAGCTCTTGAGTGCTGTGACGAGACAGACTCACCTTCGTTTCTTTAGAAGATAAGTACTCTATTTTCTATATTACTATTCCCGTTATGTTCTGGCAGATCTATAGTTAAGATTGAACTTTTTACCACCTTAGGAAAATTTTGGTTTAGTCTAGAAATACAGAAGAGGAGGGGAGCTCCGGTGTTATCCACTACCCTACTACTACAGCCAAGCAAGTAATATAATCCTGTTTAGTCTTTATTATATTGGGTGTGTCAGTCAAAGTCTTATGGCCTTGGGCGTAAGCACATCCATGGTATAAGCACTGATAGAGACAATTATTCAGAGGAGAATGAACCATTCTGATGAACCTGTGCCCAAGTACCTGGCAAAGTTTCAGAGCAGTCTGCTGTTGCAGTCAAGAAGAATATTGCTGGTATTCCCTAAATTTCAGGTATGTAACAATACCGCTTGTTAAAGGTAGGCTGAAAAATCAGGTTTTGGTATGCAAAACTGAGACGACTTTTCAAGTTGTAACTTGTAGGGCATCATAAAGAGTGTCAGAAAGCAAAAAGATCTGGGATTTGTTTGCCAGATTAAAAAAAAACAACAGTATTTGCCCTGAATCCAGTTCCTCTTAAGCCAGAAAACATCCTGTATTACGCATCCTGTCCCACATGATTGAGTAACAACCTCGAGTAACAGCGCAGACCCCACCTGAAACGGAGCCCATTTCCAATAAATAAACCAGCAGTGCAGTGAAATGAGCCCAGAGAAGATGACTCTTCCAGCCATTCGTAAGTACGTGTTCTGCTTTTTCCAAACACAAAATAATCTTGATGCAAAAGGGGCAATATAAATAAGGTACATTCTATTTCCTCTTCTCCACCCTTCCGAAAGAAATATAAGACTTGTTGCTAAGTAAAGGTGCTTGTACACGTCCGTGTCTGCTAAGCAGAACATATAATCATTAGAACTAGTCTAATTTCAGTAAAAAGAATATTCTGCCAGTCACAAATTTATTCCTTATGATTTACAGCTCCACGGTTTTATCTTCAAGTGAAATATTTAATTTCTTCTTATACTGAAGCATCAAACCCACATAATTAATATGTAGTCAGGCTAATACTTAAATGCTATAAATCAGAAGCATTATATAAACAAAAGTGTCGTCTTGAACAAGATTGGGAATGCACAAAACTACTTATTTCCCACTTTTATAATGATGCAGTGACTCAGAGCAGATAGAAAATGATTAGTTTTCCTTCCAAAGTAGGAAATATTGCTTCCATCTGTAAAGTATAATATTGTGATGTCATAAAGTTTTCCTAAACACTGAATTTGCCCTTATTCCCTCTCAATCATTTTAAAAGAACTGCTCTCTCTTATAGAGCTTGGATTTAAATCACAATAACACACCAAGAAGATGAATGACAGTGCTATTGGATATGGCTAAAATTGGATCCTTCAGCACAGGTGAATGATGAGACAGCGCTTCTCTTCTTGATATATTTTCTTCTTCTATTAGTTTCCTTCCATAGCTGGGATTTCAGTTTGAATTTTAATGTATGCAGTTGCTGCTAATCTTAGTGTCTTATTTTTTTCCAGCACCCTCTTATTGTATAGACAATTCATTCTCCAAAGCAGTAATACACTGAGGCTTGTGACTGCCCAAGAGATAAAGCAATTCAGAATAAAGTTAGGGCTGGCTCTGAAGTATGGCGAACACAACAGGTCAATATCTTCTGAAGCAATGCCTTGCCATACAAAAAATGCACACATTTAGATCAACGCGCGTTCATTTAGTCAGATGGTTTCCATTTCAGACAATATTGTCTCTATTAAGTCACCAGGGAAACATGATGGGTATATCCAAATTCATAGTTTCAGATTTTACTGAAAGGGCAAATTGCAGAGTATTTCCTGGTTTACAGAATCTGCCACAGACGCACATGATCCAAATTGCAATCAATGCGAGTACTTAAGTGGAAGCGCTCAGATAATACCCCCAAAGCTAGTTGTTCCCGTGAAACCTTTCAGAAAAAGAAATTGGTTAACTCTTTTTCTAGGAAGCAATTTTTCCGATGCGATTTCCACAGTGTTCTTGTTTTATATTTCTAGCTAAAAGCCAGCTGAACTTGTGTAACTTCTACGTCTGCCTAGTTCTGGCAAAGCAGAGACATAAAGTTTATTAGAAAGAGGTTAATTATCTACTTGCATGATCTAAGGTCAAGTGTAAAGTTGGAGTAAAGGTCTGAGAAGATTCCTCATCACAAAGAAGCCACTCAGTCTTTGTGAGCCCATCTGTAAAATACTTGCACAGCACGGGAGCTGAACCCTACTCTCCACTCCTAACGGGAGCATGACGCAGCAAGGTCCCAAGGAAAGACATGGGCGATTTGAAGGGCAACAGGCAGCTCTGTTCTATGTGAAATAAGTATCTCAACTATTTGGGCACAAGAAGAGTCAAGCTGGTGGAATTTCGCAAATACTCACTTTCTCGTTAAGAAGTATAAGTCCAAGCAGCGGTCTTGACACGGACCATTGGTTTCTGCAGTCTTCAAAAATGATGGTGTTCATTAGGATCGACATCATCTGAAAGAAAATCCAGACAGTTTAGAGAACATGGGTACTGTTGTCATACTGCGTGATGCGGTGAGAAGGAAAAAGTAACGAAACTTTTAAGAATCACGCTGAGATTTCATATGTGAGCATGGCATCACAAAAGTAATTATTCCAAACAAGAATTTCCATAACCAAAACTACCAGGTAAAGGAAGATGAAGAAAACAAATGTCAAAGCTTGGCTCTAAAGTTGAAGTTAAAACAAATACGAATTGAGTACAGGCTTTGGCTTTACTACAGGGATTTGCCCCGGTGCCACACTACTTCTAGGAGAGCAATATAGGCATGACCAGCAATCTGTATTAGTTTCAGATTAATTCCCAGCTGCTCTGGTTTTCTCACATCCACCTTTCTTGGGAACACTCCCTGTTTCCATGAAGGCAACCGTGATTACAGCAAGAAGACTATAAATCTATATAATCTCCACTGCAGTTAGAAAGTCAGCCTCTAATTGTAGACATTTTACTTTACTTCTGTGACTGACTTTACAGAGCTCTACAGCAGGGATAAAGCCACTTCATCAACTTTATAAAGCACTGAGATCTATCAACTCATACAATTATGTTCTATTGGCACCCGAACAGAAGCTACAGAATTCATTTTGCTCTCTGGCTGGCATGTAACCAGAGCCTTCAGCTAATGCCACATGGACTATTCTCCCTTTGAGGCCTCCTCTGGTCTTGCTTTGCTCCTATACCTCTGGTATGTGTAGCTAGGAAGGGTACGACTTATTTTAGGGATTGGCACCATTTTTGTACAAAGAAATTACAAAATAACTTAGAATCCATTTAAAGATAAAATGCTCTAAGACATCCTTGAGATACATTAGTCCAAAATGCCAAAGGCCACAACATATACAAACCTAAAAACGTTACTGAGAGATTAAACAGAGTGAAAATTTGTAAAATGTCACCAGTAAATAGTTTGACTCACATTTATAAAATATCTACACCCTAAAACCAAACATAGAGGAAGTAGAAAATCATTAAATCCTTTCTTCTAGGCCAATGAGTAGCTACGAGCAGGGTCTCCAGAGAGCTGCCACACTGCAAACTAGCCTGTAATAACTGACCAAGGTGAAGTCAAACAGCATGTTTCACTAAATGAAAAAGATGAATCCTAGCACTACAAATCACCTAGAACAGAAATATCCACAAATCATTTGAGCTTTCAGGTTAGGAACACGCAGGCTGGTGTGGGAAAGGCCAATTCTTCACCTGACTTCACAGTTTATGTATCATGCAAACTATTTCCCATCGCTCACAGGACAAACCCAGTTCTACACTGCTTGGGAACCAAGGCAAACAATTCAAAACCTCTGCACGAGCACTAACAGGCTCGTTTTCCAAACACCAAGGATCATCACAACTTCTTATAATGCATTCATTGCCAAGTTTTCATCTCCATCGCTTGTAACAAAGCCATCAGCTAGGACAGGAGTGTTTTAAAAAGCAATTGAACAAACTCAAGCTGTGATTTAGACAGAGCACCACAACTGACATACCCGTATCTTAGTGTGCTCACGCAGAGAGACCTCCAATGTGATGCTTCATCTAAAAAGGGCAGATTCAGAGACAAGTTCACAACTGACCATAAGGGAGAGTCCCGCTTCTTCAAACTCCGGCTTTACCAGACAACTCATGAGGTCTCTAGCCCAGAATCACTACTAAATTGCAAATGAATTGCAGAGCAAATACTCCGCAAAAGTTTTTTTGCTTAAATATGGAAGATCTGTCTGAAATGTCCGAAAGTCACCTGGGAAATACTTGTCTCTGTGCATAAGTAGTACAGCTAGCACTGAAATAAGGGAAGAACGTGATGAATGTTACAACTCATACACCCAAAGCCAATATAAAGCAATCTATGTAGCAGTAACCATTAATTGTCTGTTCTGATATTGGCCGACCAGGACAGGAAACAGCAAAACCCTCCTTCCCACTGCCAAGCTTTTCCTCTGCCAAGATCCTGCCGTCAAACATTTTAAATTCCACTTCTGACCCTAAGGATTAACGGAGGAGAACCCTTTTAGAAATCATTAGCCGCGCAGGGAATGACGCCGAGTTCAGGAGTTAGCTAGGTCTCGTACCTGGACACGTGTATGTCTGCTTTCTTCAGGGGTCCACTCCTTCCTTCCTGGCTTAACCCAGAGCGCCACGGCACCGCCAGGCACTAATGCTCTTACACCGCGTTGTCCCTGTTCTGAGGAGCTGCTGGGATCAGTGGGACCACTGCACTAATGTGAACAAGGTTGGAACACCTCCCCGCGAGCCCTCTGGAACAGTGATTAATGCCTCTCACGAACACACCTAAGTTTACTACTTGCAGAGGTGGACAATCTGGGATGCCACCGTGTTGTCCTTACAGATGTCTTGGACATCCCCTTTCTTGCACAGGGTAACAACGACATAATCAAGGTGTATGGCTCGGCATTAAGAGTTGCTTGCAGAAAATCGGGGCAAACCTATCGACCGCATCAAGACCTCTGCTGGAGGTTGTCAGGAGAGCATTATGGCATGGGCAGAAGACAGTCAGCAATTACTGAGCCTAGTTCCACCAAGATGAACGGCACCAAAATCCGTGGTAACAGCCTTAAACTTCCTTTTCCTGTTTTCCACGTTTCTCTCGCATACCACCGCTGCTGTTTTGCTTTCCTCTGTAGCTTTGCTTTCCTGTGCTCCTTCTGCAGGAGCCTACAGCAAGGTGACTGCATTCCAGATCCTTCTTTCACAGCGCTGCTGACACACTCCAGGAGAGCTGTCACCTGCACACAAGTGCTGGGCGACCACCCCAGCTGGGGAGACCCTGTCTCAGGGAAGCTGCCTGCACAGATTCAGCACCGCAGCTTGCCTAGACAAAGGCTCATGCTGCTTTATAACAAAGCTTTGCCTCAGCAAACAGCACTTTTACTAGTGATGTGCCAGATGTTAACTTCTTCTTGGGCAGAGTTAGCAGATTTTCATTTAATTTCACTAGTTCTCCCTCTCCACTATTTTCACATAGTACAGAACAGCTTCTTCCCACATGGACAAGTGACATGGCTCCTTCCAGCCATCACCCAACCTTGGTCATGCTGTTGCTAGAGACCTTCAGTCCTACTCACCAGGCAGCAGAAGCAGCTGGTGGGCTTCAGGTGGACTTGCTTGCATTCGGCACGCCTGTGTCAGAGGGAAACCCAAGCCATGGAACACCCTCCTTGCTCTACCTTTGCCAGAAGTCTCATAATTTAATTGGAGATCACAAAGTAACTCAAAGGCAAAACAAAGCAAAACAAAGAAGTAGATCAAAACACGGGATTTTTTTTTGTTTTCTAGGTAGGAAACAACCTATTGGTAGGACCTGAAACGTTTCGCTTGAGGAAAAGGACTCCTCAGATGCTGCCACAGACCTACTGCAGCGCAGCAGCTCTCCAGCATCCAGAGAGCTGCCTGTGGCGTGGGGCAGGCTCAAGTCCTCAGGCCGACTCAGGCAGAAAACAAGGTCTCAAGGTGGGCAAAGAGACATTAAAAAGGATGAGGGGCAGGGACAGATGATCTATTTTCTGCTTAGTTCAAAACAGCAACCTCGCCTCTGTTCTCTTATCTTAAACAGAGGGCATCACTTTATCTGGTTCAATAATGTTTCTCCTGAGACATTTGCTCTTTACAGAAGGAACTATTGACAGAACAGGCAAGAATAAAGAACTGTTCTTCCATTAAATTAATTCTTCAGAGCTTCTCTTCCTTCAGAGCCTCTTTCTTTCTTGAGCGGAGGAGGAACATGTTAGTCAAGATAACCCTCCTAATGAAAACTTCTTCTAAAGGAAGCTGGTAAAGAAGCTGCCTTCCCATTAAAAAGGCTTTTTTTGCTGCTCTGTGTTATCAATAGAAAGCACTTGCATCATTGCAGGTCCCGTAACTCATTTCTCTCTCCCATATGTTGGGATGAATATTTTATTCTGCTGCAACTAATCGCATTTTAACATAAGGAACATTATATTACCACCAGAGACAGCAGCACGTATTCCTTTACAATGGATTTAGAATGGTCAAGAACATGCACAGCTTTTAATCAGACACTTGACAGGTACTAACACTGCTTTTTTTCCATTCGGATATGAAAAATGCTCCGATTTTTTCATTGTTTAGCATGAAATTTGGTAGTTTTTTATAGCTCTAGCTTCAGCCAGTCTGCTCTTAATTTAGGGGCTGTGATTACTAATTTAAATGTCCTTTGGAGTTCTCGGTTCTTTTGCCATCAATTCTTCCTACATCAATAAATGGATCATCATTTACTAATAATAGTAGAAAGATTTAAATGCTCCAAGATTATTGAATACCTTAAATTTTTATCCGTTGTTTTAAAATATTTATTTTCCTAGAAAGCCTACCTTTCACACTGATAATTTTCCACGTTCAAAGCTAGAATTTTCAGTCGAAATAAGAAAAATAAAGCCTTGATTATGAAAGTGAGAACTAATCCATTACCACCAAATGAAAAATATTTTGCTGTCAGAAACAGTTAAATCTGTTGAGATTTGCAATATATATAAGAGTTCCAGAATGAACCACCTTGTCCCTCTGCATTATCAGATAACACGCGACCAACAAAGCTCTGGACAAGTGGTTCCGGGGCAGCGGACGGCTGGTGCTGTGGCTGACGTGGGCACCTCCAGTGCCGAATAACGGGACCAGTTACACCGCAGCAGCTTTCCTTCTGCACGCCCTCTCGACTCTCTCCCGCGCTGTTGCTAATCTTCACTGCACGTACAGAAAGAAAGGAGGAGTCGTGGAAGGAGGGAGGGTGGGAGGGAGAGAAGGGGGCATCCGGCAGAAAGCACCAGACAGAAACCAGGCTCACGCAACCACCGAGCTCTTTTTAACAGCCTTTTCTGCTGATTCAACAGCTGAAGCTTAAAATGCTTCAGGGATTATGAAGCGTTGAGATGATGCTTCATATCAGTGAAGGAACCCAATCTTGTATCTCCATTTGGAACAGTTCAATCGGACCTGGCTGTTTTGTTTCCTTTTATGAAAAATTGAGGTATAAGTGGCTGAAAAAGAATCCAATCCTGGTGCCAGGACAAAGCATCGAGGTGACACGCTGCATACCATGAACTAGTATATGCCTGCAGCTGATGGGCTGAAATACGATTTCAGTGTCTCTTTCCCAGGGCATTCCCACCAGTCATATGTCATGTCCTGCTGGGAAAGCCCTTTCTCGAAGTGCTCAGAAGGGCCGGAAAAGGGACGGCTATAGATGTGAAAAAGGAACAGTTCCGGGAAGCGTGGAGCTTGGCACTTCCCTGGATATGGCTTCACAGCTGGCCAAAGGGCTGAGTGTGGAAGATTCACTTGAAGCAGGTCCAAATCATGAGCCAGCAGAAATAATCATAAAATAAGATTTTACGTCAAACCTGACACATTTCCTACACCGGCCCCACTGCGGTTTCCTGATTTTTCACTGTTAAAACAAACTGTTGTGAGTTAATAGCACAGTAACACAGACCAGCACAGCAAAGGGGGCTTCTCAAAGCTAAGCCTTACTTTCATCATCTCCTACCTTCAGCCAGCGGTGACTTGCCTTTCAAGCGGCCGACAGGACGGCAAAGCAGATGTTTGTGCCTCGCCAGGGAGCAACGGCAACCGAGCTGGAACACGGGCAGCAGCGACAGCCTGCGCGCGAGCCGCTCGCAGCCAAAGGCTCTGCCCTACGCTAGCCTGTCTCAAACAGTAATTTTAGTACCTGCCCTTAATTTGAGGGCATATTCTAACACGACAGAGCATGTTCTTTTCAGATTACAGTTGCATCTCAACTTCTGTGAAGGACCTGGGTCTGGTCTCGCCTATCAGAACCGGGCCCATCTATCCTAAGGGAGACGATGCTCCTGGGTGAGCTGGCATCCATCGGGGACGGAGAAGAGATGCCAGCTGGCTGCTAGAGACTCACCCGCAGGAAAGCAGCAAATCTCACGGGATGGAGCAGTTTTTGCCTAGTCTAAGAGTTGGCTACATTATATACTGGAAGCGGAACAGTTAACCACAGCAACACTGAAGACGCCTTATGAATTAAATACCTCCCCTTTCTGCAGGGAGGAGGGGATACATTTCATTAATTATTACCTTCCAGGGTGTGCTGACTTGCTCCTGTCTGTGCTGAATTTCATGTAAACCCTCTGTTGAATGTCACATACTCGTATGCTGCCTGAAGTGCTAGATTTTGTATTTGGATGGCTGGTGTAGCTGACAGATGTTTACAAACGCCTGTATCTGCACAGCTTCTTTTTGCCTATCCATCTGTGCTCCCTGATAGACAGCAAATTATTCCACCTCAGGCTGGAATAATTTAAGATTGTGACATCAACCCTTAATCTGCATTTTTTAGCTGGCAGCGTTCAGTGATTTTTTCAGTTACTGGTACCACAGTGTCATTTTAAATTAACCTAAGCTGTTTATTTAAGATTTAGCCATTTCTAAACAAATGGCCATAACTATACAGTGTTACAGCTGTTTTTAAAGACGACAGACCTGTGATTAACTGGGGCTTCTGGAATGCACAGCCTGCCATAATTTGTAACACAAACTTCAGGTTGCTCTGGTGTAGGAGAAGGCTGAGCTCTCTAAAAACCTTATAAAAAATGAACACGGGTTCCCCTCTGTTTTTAGAAGCGTATGAAGAAGCTGGATTCAGGTCTTTGTAAACCCAGCTTGTTTTATCTCAGAAGATCCGTAAGCATTTTTTCCAGTCCACATGGTGAGCGCCTCTCCCTTTCTTGCACAGCCAGAACTCTACCTGAGAGCTGATCCGGGATGAAGTCAGAGTCTACTATCAGCATCTCTCCCCAGATGACTGGGTATAGATTATTTCATCCTCCTGGGAGGAGAAAACAGCAGTTTCACCTACAACAACGCCTTCCAGCAAGAGTCCATCTTCAGGAATGTAAATGGTCCTATGTCTAAAGCTTTCGGTCTTCCCCTTGACTGACACCAAGACTTACGGCGCAAATCTTTGAATTCCTCACACCTGAGCCATCGTGCTTCTCTTCTCCAGCTCCTGAGAAGTTCACTGGTGCCTTCCCTTGCGCCAAGTGCCGGAGCTGATGCGCAAAAGCACCTGGGGATTTTCAATGCTGCACCAGATCTCAGCACAGGAACTGGGATTTTTGCCTGCTGAATCCCTAGTTTTCTGCAATCTCTATTACAGGAAGGCCTTGCAAAGTGCCAGTCAAGTGGGGAGGGAAGACAAGGTCGGGATATGTTATTACTGGAAAAAATAAAATCATTCAGTCTATAAACCAGTTTGAGGTTAATCCCGAATTTAATCTACAGAAATATTCCAGAAATAAAAAAATCTGCATTCAGAGGGAAAGGCTGAGCATGAGATCAGCTCTAAATCCTTCATCCAAGGAAGTTCAAGGTATCTCACACTGAGCATGTGCTTATCCCTCAATCTGAACTAGACTCGGGCTGACACTGAGTGGAGGTGTGCTCAGCGCAATGCTCAGGGATGCAACCCCACACGACAAGGAGCAGTCCTTAAGCTGGGCTCAAGCCTGCACTCCCCTTCCAGTCCAGCCTAATCCACCTGGCCTTGCAGCAATGCTAAGAGGTTTGTAGGTCTCTGTTACAAGCGCCCTGACGTTGCCTGCCACCAGGCAGCTGGGCTTTGCAGGCAGCTTGAGCGTGGGCTCAAACCGTGTGGATGTCTGCCAGCAGCAGACCCAGAGGCATCCCCCACACAGCAACAGTAACCAGTAGTACGGCGAAAATTAGAACCAGGGTAATCATTTTACCCGTATTTACCTTAGTTTAGCACTGATTCAGAGATAATCAGCAGGAGGGAGGCAGGCTGGGCTTTTAAACCGCACCTTAAAAGGAAAGCAGAGTGTAAGGATCGCAGAAGCGTGGCTCTAGCCGCTGTTCAAGGACTGTCCTGAAAGCACAGTGACCTACTTCGCTCTGCTGGAGCAGGGCTGGTGTACCACCAGAGAACTTAAAAAAGCCTAACCAAGTATTAATTACCGACTGCCTAACAGATTTCAAGCCTCTTCTGTTTTCAAACTGCTCATAAATTGCTTCCAATTTCTTCTGCGGAACAATTAAAAGTATTTTTGTTAGGCGGATGAACTGAACTGTAACCGAAGCTATTGCAAATAAACATAAAAGACAGATGATAAAGCTGGTAATAAGCATATTGCTACTGTGTCCTGAAGAGTCACCAACACTTCTTAGTGAATATCATCTTTCACAACAACAACAAAGGATAAGAGCACAAGGCTATTTCGTGCAGTCATCAAAACAAAATGCACTGAATATTATATTTCATACTAAATACATTACCCTGGCAGTTTGACACTCAACATTTCAATAGATATTGCGTCTCTCTAACATTCTGCCTGAAATTCTGCAGATGGACTTTTAAGTATCGAGGGAAGATTACTTTACTTGTCATGCTAAAAAGATTTTAAAGAATGGTTGCACACACTTCATTTTTAATTTTTTTTATTCCTTTTGTTTTTAAAGGGAAACGAATCATGAATTCAGAAACACGGCTCTACCGAAAGGTCAAATCCCGTGTTGTGTAGTAGTCCTTTGTGTGTAGTGCTCTTTCAATAGCTAAACTGTCTTGTCTTTGACGTGCCCAGTAAAGCACTGGAAGGATTTGCTCAACTTAAACCAAGCTAACCTAAACTATGCTAAGCTAAGCTGAGATAAACTAACAGCGCTCCCAGATCTCATCTATCTGTTGCAATATTGTAATTTAAAAAGTAAAAAGTATTCTATTTTATTTTCAAACTGTGCAGGAGACATACACATACACAAGAAGCTAAGTTTTCAGTTAAAAAACCCAAACGATTAAGCACCGGGGAAAAAAACCCCAACGAACTAAGTTTCTGGATCTCATGATTTCAGAAGACACCATCAGCACACAAATCTGTCTCAGGATCACGAACAAAAGCAATAGCAATTTATTAGCCTAGGAAAAACATGGATTGTGAGGTTCAATTCCAGAGTCGCAAAACCCAGACATCCGCCAAGATTAAGTGGGACACGTATTTAGTGTATTGAAGTTGTTAGAAAGTTTTCGGCGACAAACCATCCCTTTCCAGCCGACACGCGCCTTCCGCTGGCGCCAAGCGAGCACCGGCGAGGTCAGGACGCCGCAGCCACTGCCGCCTCCAACACCCCGCACAAGCCCCGTTTTGTCCGCTCTAAGCTGCGACGGACACTGTGATCATATCCAACAGCAATTAAACATCCTGGTAAGCCGCTGCTGTTCTAGAATTTTAAATTTGATTTTATTTTATTTTAAATGGGGGAAGAGGAGAGTGTTTGCTCACTGAGAGTGAGTTTCATCACTCACATGGCAAACCTGCCAGTAGCAGATCATGGACTGGATTGTTACCTTTCCCTATCCATTTTGTAAGGATATTGCTTTCTTCCCAGACTGCAAGCATCACTTCTAACCGGATTTTGAATTATAATGTGAACTTTAGAAAATTATTGGTGCTATTCATATCACTAGTTAGATTCTACGGAACGGCGATATTTTTTGCCCTTCCCCAAACCAGCACCTCTTAGTGTTTTATACAAAACAACCACGGCCAGCAGAAACGGAACATTTCCAAGTAACGTAAAGTATGACATTGCACCGAGTAAACGAGGAATAAAACGTTTTAATCCTTCTCCTTAAACTTATTTGCTTTTTGAAAATATTTATGCAGCACAGAAGAGACGAGGTTATTGAGAAATACAGCCAGTTCCTCTCCTTTAATTGAAACATTTATGCTTTTTGTTCTGCTAGCAAAGAGCAATGAACAGTAATAACGCAAGATAAATATACAAGAAACTTATAGATACGATTGTAAAACAACATCATCCTAATGTTTTCATTTAATTACCCTGAAATGTATTCTATTTAATATTCATTACTCAAAAGCCAATTTAAAAGAGAAAGAGGTGAAGGGACTTATTCAGAAAGACGGACTGTCATTCACTGCAATAGTTATCTAATATACAGAAGTTAATAAAGCAGATTAATCTACAAGTCCCTTTAAGCCATCACTGAGTTTAGAACAACTGCCTCTTTGACCTCTAACCCTCCCGCTGTGCACCAGTAGCAGGTGCCAGCTGCACTAAAATTATGGCCGACGCGTTTTAAGGCAAAGTCTTTTCTTACTTTGCTTCTGACCAGCAGCTGACCCTGTAGGAACGATTGTTTCATGTGCTGGCCTAAAGGCTACATAAACCAGTAAGGGATAAACAAAAGCATACATACACCAGCTGCCTAGCCCGAGGGGGCACATCCAACACTGACACCTCTAGCAGTTCGCGCTCCGAGCTCAAGCGCCGCTTTTTGTTTCCATCCATGAATTCTGTACAATACTTGTTACTTTGCGGAACGAAAACTTCTCTCCATCCCCAAAAGTGTTTGTGTGAACTATAGCGAGGCTTGGATGATTAAGAGGAGATTCCCAATTTGATTTAGCGCCCTTATTAAGAGCGTGAAATCTTCGGATACATCACTAATGATGATGTATTTTAACATTAAAAGTCTTAAAATTAAATTACCCGATTCACATGACAACGAATCACAACAAGGCTTTCAACAAAGCAGAATTAGAAAAGACACTAAGCTCATTAATTTTTTTTTTTTATTTCTTAATTGACAGCCCTCATGTAGTGATAGCTATATGTTTAGCAATATACTTGGGGCTGAGGCTGCTGCCGCCTTTATACACGTGCAGCAAGAACGTATAAAAGAGAAATAACCCTATTTTTCATTTAGATAAGATGGCTTTGACATAGTTACTTTGCTGATACAAATTACACAACCGCAAAAACAATCAGAGTAATGATTAAATGCAGTTATGTACATGGGAGACTACTAGTGCAAATGTTAACATATTTAAATGGGTTCCCTTCATTAAAAAAATTATATATGATATTAAACCATCAATCAAATCGAAACACTAGAGTCTAAACGTGTTGTCACTGGTTAAAATAAATGACTTTGAGACTGAATTTTGGCTCACTCAATATGGTCCCTTTTCTGTTGCTTAGCCACCCAAGTCTCTACTGGCTTGGGCTACAGCTGGTATATTTCCATCCCTTTCAATTAATAAAGAAAGTTATGATAGTATTGGATAACATTTTTAAATTGTGCTAAGAGGCTGGAAACAGATGTCCCAATAAAAACCCCTCTCACTGCTGTACCAAACCTTTCAAGGCTCAAGCCGGCAAAAGCTGAGCACTCAGGTCCTGATTCAAGCTGAGCCTTTACACACATTTAATTTTAAGCACAGGAACAACCGCACCTGTGGGTTTGATCTGCTCTTAGAATTAATAATATGCTCGCATATGTGCCTCGAGGCGCTCAGGTACCCAAGTGCCCTCTGCCAGTGCAACTCAGGTGACTTTCTGTGATGTGCTAATATGCAAGTGCTTCTGCCTGGGCCATGAAGCACGCATTATAAACACATCTCTTTGGGTTTTTATTTCAACTATTGCATATCACTCCACACTAGCTGCATACGGCACTGAGGTTTATCTGAAAAACAAAAACATCACTGGTTTTACTGCATAAAAGGGAAAAACAAGACAGCAATTTCTAATAAGTTCTTACTTTAGTACTTTAGTAACGTCGCTTGATTTCTCACAGCAATTGGCATCTTTACTTTCTGTTTTACATTTGCTACTACACAGTGCTTCTGCGCTGTGTCATTTCGTGCATCTTCGTCAACTGGTGAAGTTCTAAGTCACCAGCGCTCAGCTCCAGTGAGCTGCCTGGTGAGGTTTTACCTATCACCATGAAGCCACACATCCTCCCATGAGCGCAGCACTGCCCATCCCATCCTTGCTCCCTTTCTCAGCACCACCACACTCGTCATCACGCATGCCCTCAAAGTTCTTTCTTCACCCACGTGCCTTCCCATCTACCTACTGCAACGCTCCTTTCTTGGAGATCCCTCTCCAGTCCACGTACTTCACCATGTTCCCCTACTGCAACAAACACCAGCTCTTCCCACATCCCTGCTGATTCTCCCCTATTCCAGCACTCCCCATCCCTTGCTCCTAGAAACGCTGGACCCTCAGGAGGGCTCAGCACAGGCACAACCGAAATGAACACCGAAATGTCACTGAACTCTGCTTTCTATCCAACCAACCAACCAACCATTTCCCCACTTCCACATCCAGCAAAGAATTATTTCAATGGTGGCTGCACAACGTTCTTTACCTACCGTGCATGGCTCTTAGGAATATTTACCAGAACTACAGGTGAAAGACGCTACACAACTGACTGATTTTTGGAAAGAACTACTGTGAACCATACTTCACCACACCATGACCTCACAACTCAGCAAGATAAGCATTAGCGGGAAGATAAAGCTAGCAACTTAACGCCCAAAATTACACTTTCACTTATAAAGTGGAGCAAACACCGGCTTCACCTGTCAATCCCAGAGTAACAGCAGAGAAGAGAAGCAGCTTTTAAAAAATATCTATTAAAGCGCCTATAACGCAACAGCTGAATGTGATAAACTTAACATCGCTTTCCATCCTCTCAAGCTGCGGAGGACGAGGCCTCGCAGGCCCACGGGACGCCCGGACTCGCTCCTGAACATGGAGCCACGGTTTCACCCCCGCGGTTCCTACTGCTCCGTCACAGCGGCCTATGGAAAACCAGAGCTGCTGTAGGACACGCGTACGCAGACCAAGAAAGAATTACCATGTTTAACCACGGACCGCTGCAGGCCGCCTCGGGACGCACCAGCGGAGAAGCACCGCAGCAATTCTGCGGCCTTGCGCGCAGGGCAGCCCCACAGGCTCGCCCAGCCGGGCGGGCGAAGGCGGCGGCGCTCCGGCCCGGGCAGCCCCGGAGGGAAGCGCGGAGCCCGGCCCCGGCTCCGCC
>JAVSBS010025776.1:0-13878 GCA_033124195.1 Coracias cyanogaster
GCCGCGGAGGCGCCGGCCGCCGGGCACTGCCCGGGCCCGGGCGGCGGGAGGATGCCCCTGGCTGCCTACTGCTTCCTCCGCGCCGTGGGGAAGGGCAGCTACGGGGAGGTGAGCCTGGTGCGGCACCAGCAGGACAGCAAGCAGGTAGCGAGGGGCTGGGCGCAGGGCCACGGCTGCGGCCGGGGCCTGGGCTGGGCCTGCGACCTCCGGCCCGGGCTGGACGTGTGGCCCCGGGGCTGTGGGCTGGTGTCGGGGTGCAGCGCTGACCTGAGCCGGTGCTGAGCTGTGCCTGCTGCCGCGTGGGCTCGAGGTGTTCTTGTTGGCCTTGCTTGTCTTGTCTCTCTCTTGCCTTTTATTAAAGGTGTGGAGAAGACTCTTTTTTTCCCCTTTTAATCTCAGAAAAACCCCTCTTCAACTAAACCCCCAAGATCCTCACTTTTTTTTTTTTCCATTTAAATGAAACTGCTTATAGTTTGGTTTAAATGTATGATGCCTTGTTTTGGGGAGGAAGGCCGAGCTTTGGTAGCCCTTTGAGTGATGAGAAAGTGCAGCCGGCTCTTGTTAGCACGAAGCGGAGAAGGTTGCTCTTGGCTTGTTACTGCTTGTGTAGTCTCTTTAAGACATGCACGTGTGGAGACAAAAATGATAGCGAAGGATGGAAAAAACAGCTTCTGGTGTTGGCTTTCCCAGGGATCAACTCTGCTGGAGGAAGACGGGCTTTGTGTTTGCTGGATTGACTGTAGCACAACCTGGCGAAGTTTGGGTTAGGTCAGAGTTGAGTGCAAGCATTTTTTTTTTCTTTGCCTTTTTGTTGGAAAATTGAGCTAATTTGCCTTGTCTGGCCAAAGCATGTGCATTTGATAGTGAATGCAAGAGGATAAAGAAATGGGGATGGAGAACAGTACTGCAGACGACTTGGGTGTGAGCCTTATGGCCAGGATTTCCCCAGAGATGATGGGAGGAGCGCTTGTGCCCGGCGGTGATTACAGTGTGCGTCCTGTCCGGATGAGGACAGGGAAGAGGCTGGAATCCAAAGGCGAATCCCTACAACGTGTGGGTTTGGTGGCAGCGCTTGTTCCCTCCAGACTGGTCACCACAGCGCAGAGTCCAACGTCCGCAAAGAGTGGCCAACCTTGTCATTCTGAAAGTAAACAGTGCATTGAGGTGACTTTCAGCCCTATACAGGTCCATGGATTTCGCCTCTGTGTCACGTTGCTGATCGTTAATGTTGGCAAGAGACTGTCTTCCTTATCATTATTTTTTCTTAAATATTTGATGCATTTGACTCATTGTTTGCCAACTTTCTTCTGTAGCAGGATAATTGGGATTTTTGTTGTGGCTTTGGCATAGTGCTACGTATTCTGTACTTCATCATATATGTTGTAAGACTGGTGGTTCCTGGTGGTATATGATGTAAAACCAGACCCAGGGAGTTACTATTTTGTAGATATCACCAGAGTTTCTCATTGCCCTTTTGTGTGACTAGTGCATTGATTAATTTGCAAAGTTCTGAGATTATTTACTTTCTTAATTCGCTTCTAGTTTTAAAATTGTGCAGAAAATTAAATCCCTGTTCATGTGATGCCATTTTCCTGTTAACTCCCGTGAGAGTTAGTTACTCCAGTGAGAGTAACTGTGATGCACAAACAGCTATTTCAGGCTTCAGAGATGAATAATAGACACGTTTAAAATGAGAGTGGGAAAAAAAACAAATGTGAACATTATTCAAAAGAAAGAAAATAATCACAAAATTCCTTTGCAGAGTTTTATTCAGACAGATGAATACAATAGCCACACTGGTTCCAATTTTACAGCATAATGGTAAAAATTATGTATAACTGCTAGACAAATTTCAATCCGCATGTAGAATAACGTGTGGAATTTAAGATGCTGTATTTCCTTTACATTTGAGGAATTCCTTAGCGCTTCTGCATGGCTACTTTCATCTCTCATTATAAACCTTGCAATTTCTTTTACAGTATGTCATCAAAAGGTTAAACCTTAAAAATGCTTCCAGCCGCGAGAGGAAAGCAGCAGAACAAGAGGCACAGTTGTTATCCCAGTTGAAACACCCCAACATAGTCACCTACAGAGAGTCCTGGCAGGGGGATGATGGCCTGTTGTACATTGTCATGGGCTTCTGCGAGGGAGGAGATCTGTATCACAAACTTAAAGAGCGGAAGGGCAAACTTTTGCCTGAGAACCAGGTGGTGGAGTGGTTTGTCCAGATTGCCATGGCACTACAGGTAAAATAAAGTATAACTTTGTCACCTTCAGGTATCAATTTAATTTGGCTCCTTAGGCATTTAAAAATCCCACAGTTACACTGCAGACTTTGAATTACAGGTTGGCCAATTTAGCATTGGAATTGTTATTAGTACAGTAAAACTGTTCACAGGTCATTGCAGTCAAATTAACTATTTTAGGTAAGAAACTGCTATTGTATTTTATGTCTACGATGTGTCTCTGTATCACAGTAGACGGTGACAGGGTGTTTGTAATGCTGGTCTGAAATGCTTCCCTTGTTTGAATATACAAAATGTAGTTTTAAAAAAAGAGATTATTTCAAAAGTGTTTTGAGTTCTGTGGTTTTGCTGGTGGTTTTTTTTTTTTTTTTTATGGTATATTTAGTCTACTACTTCATAATTTCTATTAAATATTATCTCAGGCTGTTGAAATGTAGTAATTGGAGGTTATCAAACTTTAAAGACAATTGATTTAGCCATAAAGACCAGCTATAAAATTTAACACTAAGAAATAAGAAATTGGACAGAAAACTCTTATCTTGCACATGTCCAATCACAATAAGCAGCATCAAGTCTACAATACTGCCTATTCTTCTTTATTATAAGAATAGTATTCTTCCCTGTTTACACAAAGCTCACGTTGTATTTTCCAATGACATTTTATACTTAAGACTAAGAATTGATTGTCAAGAAATGGAGGCAGCAGAAAGTGATTTACATTTTTATTTCCTCTTTTCTGCTGGCCTGTTAGAGCCACGCAGGGAGATTTCACTAAAGCAGTGCCAGGTTTTGGATCCGTGCTTATATTGGCTGTTCTTAATGTTAATTCACTAACACTGTCTTTAGCAGGGGCACTCCTGACTTTGCTAGTGATGTACGTGTCTTACTGTGTTTGTATTTTCCTCCTTTGACTTCTGTAAGGTGATTTTATATTTCAGAAGAACCAATGACCAGTAACTTAAATCTATTTATATGTTGTGGTTTTTTTTTTTTTCCTCCCAGTATTTACATGAAAAACACATTCTGCACAGAGATCTTAAAACTCAAAATGTTTTTCTGACACGAACAAATATAATCAAAGTGGGTGACCTGGGAATAGCCAGGGTGTTGGAAAACCAGTACGACATGGCCAGCACTCTGATCGGCACTCCGTACTACATGAGCCCTGAACTCTTTTCGAACAAACCCTACAACTACAAGGTAGAGTATGCTAACGCACATGTCATTTCTATTTTTTTAGGCAACTTGGTCTGCTAACATTACGATCTTATCTATTGTTTTTAATTTCTTATTACTTCCAGCTCTTTTTAATGTCCCCAGAGACTAAAAAAATAGGGGAGAGATTTGCAGGAGCCTTTGTTTCTGGAACTGTGTTTGCTGCAGTAAGTGGGAATTCATAGCGTGTGATAAGTTATCACAGCTCAGGTGTTGAGCAGGCTGCCTGTACCCATCACAGCAACAAAAATATCAGTCTGTAGTAGATAGCTGCGTTTTCTAAATTTACTATACAACAGGCAGAAGCTTTTTACTCAGAAGTCTGTGCTAGACAACAGCAGCATTGAAAAAAGGAGAGAAATAAGGAGTGTTGCTGTGAACTTGAAATACAACAAAATAAAGGAAACGTGCTTGTATATAGCTGTTTAGCTCTTGCTGCAAATGCACCATAAATGAGTGTCTACAATGAGCAAGAGGTGAGAGGAAGTTGTTCTTCCGCTGCAAAATCAAAATATTTTTGTTTGCCAGTTAGAACCCATACTGTACTTACAAAGAAAACAAACAAAAAACTTACAGCAACTTTCTATGCTCTTTTCAGAAAAACCTATGATATTTGGAAGAAAATAATTCAGTTGGTCAAAATTAAAAATAAAAGTGTGAGACTAAAGCCAAAAGTTTGCAATGGAGTTTGGTCTTAATTAGTTTACTGTCATTAAGGGCCTCTTTGAAAGCAAGTGGCTAAGTCAGGAGGTGAAACTTCTAGAATTAATAAAAGTTCCCCAAACTTTTTTCTTTTTCCCCTTTCTTCAGTCCGATGTTTGGGCATTAGGTTGCTGCGTTTATGAAATGGCTACACTGAAACATGCCTTTAATGCTAAAGACATGAACTCTTTGGTTTATCGAATTATTGAAGGAAAGGTAAAAACTTCTCCTTTTTCTTTAAACTGTGATTGGATTTTCAGCGTAGAACCTGCTCTTTTCCAGTCAGAAATATTGCATGGAGTTAATATTTTGCATGCTAAAAGCATCATTATATATCTTGTAAGACTGGTATTTTGTGGTCATATATGATGTAATATCAGACCCAGGGAGTTAATCATTTGTAGATAACGCTAGAATATCTTGCTACCCTTTTGTGTAACTCGTATATTGATTCATGTTCAAAGTTCTGAGATGATTTACTTTCTTAATTTGCTTCTGGTTTAAAGATTGTGCAAAAAATGAAATCCCATTCATGTGATGCCATTTTCCTGTTAGCTAAGACCAGCTTATTTAAGTTTCTATCTTGCTTTGGCATATAATGAAGTTAATATGGATTTATTTGATATAAATTTTTAAGCCTATTCAACTGCTGATACTAATAAAGGAGTTACAAACAGTTTTTGGACAAAACAGAATTTCTATATTCTGCTCGATGCTAAGCGCTTAGGTAACTTTCAGCGTAAGATCTATTTTTAATGCAAAGTACGTAGCTGAATGTAACTGTCGTGCTCAATCTGGCAGTGGCCCCTATTGACAAATACGTTAAATAATATCAGACTTCCCTTTCTTTTTACAGTTGCCACCCATGCCAAAGGATTACAGCCCACAGCTGGTAGAAATAATACGAACTATGCTCAGTAAAAAACCTGAGGAAAGACCTAGTGTGAAAAGCATACTACGACAGCCATATATCAAGCACCAAATATCTGTGTTTTTGGAAGCTACGAAGGCGTAAGATATTTTCATTTCAGTGATGATGTGCAAAATGTTCATGTTACCGTGGTCTTGCTTTTACAATTTCTCCTATTTTTTGTAGCAGGATAAAATTACTTCTGTTATGGGCAGTCGCAAAGCATGTGAACATATGATTTTCTTTAGACTTTTTGACAAATAGGAGAGAATTAGAATGAAAACTTACTTTTCTGCAAATGCAGTATAGAACTAGGCAATGGTTAGGACTGCACAACTTATTCGGAGAGTTAAAATAATCCACAACAAACTAACAAAAAGTGGCAGCAATACTTTCAAGGAAGCGATAGGAAACACTTGTCTTTCCATATGGTTCTTTGAGGCCATTTATCAGCTAAGAGTTGTAAGAGCAAGTTTCTTTTGATATTCACCCATATAACTATTGTGCTTTGTCAGGTTTAGTCAGTTATTTTACTGCTTCCAGATAGGACTGATGTTGGGGCTGTGCAGAACAAGTGTACGTTGCTGGCAGAGTCTCAGTTTGGTTTTTAAGGTCCTTTTGTACAGGTGAAAATAAGTACGTTGTGCACGGTCTGTAGAAAAAGCCCAGGATCTTATACGGCCTGTATGGGAGCTGCTTAGTGGATTTTTTTTAAATTAGTATAATAGAAATAAATATCTTAAGTTCTCGTTGATGATGATTGAACTAGCAACTTTTATTGTCTTTACAGGAGAGCAGCCAAAAGTCAGAAGAAAACAGTGAATTCTAAACCTAAAGATCCTTGTTCTGTGGTGTCAGTAAAGACTGAATCTCTCAGCAGGAATGTTTCACACCAAAAGCACTCCTTGGAGCAAGCCAGGAAATACAAAATTGTGAGATCTATATATTTTATTTAAAAAAAAAAACAAACAACCCCAAACCTACTTGCTTTTCCAAGAGAAAAACTCAGTTTTATAAGAAGCACCTTGAGCGTTTCTTAAAGAACATAGGTCCTATTCCTAGCAATGTGTAAAATCTGTATTCAGGAAGGAATTGTGTTTGGGCAAGAGTGGAAGGAATAAACTGCTGTGGATCAGTAAAACTAATTGCAATGTCTTAACTGTAAGATGTGAACAACATCTGCTTTTTCATTTGTGGGTCACTATGTAAATTACTCATGGAGTATTTGAGGTAAATATTTGATGACAAGTAAGAATTTTTCAATACATGGTTTTTGACTGGAAAAAACTAATTGGTTTCAACCAAGAAATGTTTATTGTTGGAATTCTTTCCAGTGGTTAGAAGAGATCTTTGGTAGTGGTTGATCTTGTGCATTTTTAATATTTTCTGTAATGAGTCTGCTGTTCGGGGTTTAAACTTTCAACGCTGAAATAACGCGTATGGTGCGGGATATCTTAAATATTTGTAGTTGTTGGCTCCTCCCTTATGAGCAGCCAAGGGAGCTACTTTTCTTTCATGGTCCTGGTGAAAAATAGCTGTCCTGCATGTGTATAAACCAGTGCCTGAAATAGGTAATTTGCAGATATAATCCATATCTCTTTAAAAATATGGGTTGCGGTTTTTTTGAGGCTCTCAATCTGTAATTGATTATAATTTCATTGCAGTTTATGTACTCTGGTATGTTAATGATTTTCCGTAGGTGCTTAGAGTATTCTTTCATATATGCCTAATTCCCAAAAATTAGTTCAATTTTTGTTTTCCTTTTAATTCTAGAATGAAGAAGATGGCATCATCAAATATAAAGCCACCAAATCTTGTCCCTCAGAGAATCCAGCTGTTGAGTTGGAAGGAAAACCAGGCAAAAATGATTTGAACAACCTGGGAGACTCCTTAGCTACAGTTAGTGACGTGAATATTGATATCTTGCCATCTGAAAGGATGAAGTGTGGCAGCGAGAAGTGTGACAGTGAGCGGATTCCAGAGCATCATAAAGCAGAACATTTAAATGTTCCCGGGAATTCTAAAATAACATCCAGGATCCCATCCGTTAAGGAGGATGGACTACAGCAAAGAGCAAAGCAAGCTTTGAAAGCTGAGAATGTTGAGTCTAAGCAGTCTTCTGTTGATGTTATAGAAGCAGGTAGTGACACTTTGAAACTCCTGCAGCCTCTATCAGAAGATCAAAAGCAAGCTGACCTGGTAATGCATTTATGCTTACTTGAAACAGACGTAAAAATAGATCTAACTAATGGCCAGCTCTTAAAATTTAGAGAGCTGCACCCCTGTGTTTTTCTGTCAAAAGAGGATGCTGCTGATGTAATTATTGAGATAAGCTTAAGCAGCTAGGAACCTTGGCTTCAGGTTTGCAAAGGCAACAGGGTGAAATAGTTTGAGGCTTGCCTCTAGAGGATTGCAACTCTGTTTTTACAGGGAACAACAATTTTCTTTTCCACCTGAGAAGAGTGATGGTAAGAATAGTTTTGTAACTTCCTTATGTTGTGTTTGAAGTAGGCCTGGCTAATCTTAAGTTGGCCCTGATTTGGATGGGGGGCCAGTACATGGTGATTGTCTTTTCACTGAATTTGGTCTACAATGAGATTATTCGTACATGTTTCTAATGAGAAATCATTATTATTGTAGAGCTTGGATTCTACTGAAAAGCTGCTAGCACCATTTGTTCCTGTTGTAATTCAAGTAAGTGTCCTTCTTTTGAAGGTTTAGTAGCTTAAATATGCTGGTACAGCAGGTATTTTTTTCTGTTTGTCAATTAAGAGTTTATTGTGGTTGTAACTGTGATATGTTAAGGTGGATTCTGTCCAAACAGTAAAGTGGCCTTTGTTGACTTTTTTTTTTTAAGTATGCATGTTTAAATATAGTGTGTCCACATTTTTAAAAAATGCTTTTACTCATTAGGATGACATCAGTCATGGAGCTTTGGGAGATGCTCAGGAAAAAATTACCTCCCACTTGCAGCCTCATACTTCTGCCAGTGAACCCTCTCTCTCACGGCAGCGACGGCAGAGGAAAAGAGAGCTGGCTGAAGTCTGTTCAGAGAAGGTGCAGATACTCAAGAAATAGTTCTCTCTTTCCTTTAAGACTCCTGCATTTTTTTACTCTATTAAAAAAGGGACCTGTTTTTTTCAAAAGGGTGGGCTTTCAAATGCTGTTCTTGTTTCACATGTATCTCTGTAACTTCATTGGTAACAAAATGCAGACCACTCAAGATGTCCTTCAGCAGCAGTCTGTGACTCTGGACATCTCAGTGACCTCCCAGGGGTGAGGTGGGTGTGCCGGCGGGGCGCGAGCTAACGCAGTGAACCCTGGGCTTTGCCTTTGCTGCGCTACAGTAAACTCCATCGATTTCTCACTGTTTGTGACCACAAAATACATAGCAGCACTTTCCCTGACTGTTGTGGATCAGGTTCCTTGCAGTGGGTCGTAGATTATTCGTACTTTAGAACAGACACATGTAACGGCTGCCCTGAGCTTACGGGCGCAAACTCTAGGAAGGCAATTTTGGCGTGCACATAAGATGGGGCTCCTGTCAGTGCTTCCGTGCTGAGCAGAGAGATTTCTCTGGGGAAAGGCAGTGGCTACACAAGAATAGAAAAGAGTACGATTGGTGGTTGATAGCCTGTTTTTCCCTGAGTTCTACTGAAGGGTGGGGACAGTTGTTGCAAAGGCATCAGCTGAAAAATAGTCTGGGAGGAGGAGGAGAAGATGTAGGGATGGAGAGAAGGGAATTGGATGCAAGCATAGGTGTGGAGAGGAAGGGATGAAGTTAGGAGATGTGAAGAGGTTACAGTAGGATCCAAAACCTTTGGCATCCACCCTTACCGTGTAAGAATGTCTTCTAGATTGTAAAGTACTTGAACTTTTAATTTTAAAGGTATGAATTCTTGCTCGCTTCTCTTTCAAGTTCAGAGCGGTTGCTCCTCGGCCTTTACCTTTTCCTCATGGTGTGAACACAAAGACAGCACAGAGGTGTGCAGAGCAGCGTGGTGCTGAAGCCTCTGAATCTGTAAATAGCGCCCAAACCAGTCAAGCTGCCATTTCAAAGGTTAGTGACAAATACTGCGTCAGCTTTTTTGTCTCTCTTTCTTTCTGAGCAGTTTGTCCTCTGAGTGTACGCACAGTGAGGGAAGAAATGTAGACTAGCTCCCTACCTAATGGAAGTCTTGTCAAGCAGCTGGTCAGTGTGGGATGAGAAGCTGCCTTGCTGAACCGTGGAGGTCAGAAGCTCCTTTTCTAGAGCGTGTATTAGGCTCATTGACCAAGATTGTTGTGTTATAAATGCTGGAGCATTTGTTAGACGATCAGAAGGTCTACTCTAACAGCTCTCTTTTCCGTGGCCGTTGAGAAGGACTTTTCTTTATAGGTGATTATCTAACAACAGCCATTATGACAATTGCTAATTTAGATCAACTCAACTTCTTTTCAAGGAGCGACCCTTGTCAGCAAGAGAACGAAGGAGGCTAAAGCAGTCTCAAGAGGAGATGTTTCCCTCTGGTAAACTTTATGTTTGCATGTTAACATTTTATGTATAAGTAGGATAATCCCTTCTTTGGGAAGAAATTAGAACTTGTCTGTTCTTCGCTGCCGTCTTCAGAAAGGTGCACCAAGGGTCTAGTTCTGTGTTACATGTTAATAGAAAATTTAATGTATGTATTTTCCTGCTGCTTAGTAATGTTCAATTGTGTTTAGTGGTGACAGCTTGTCTTTGAAACGTAAACGAAGTGCAGAATATAAACCTTCCAGATAAAGTGTCACTGTTTCCTCTTAGCAGAATATCTACCTGCCTGTCTTCTGCCAGGTGATAGGATTTTTCTTGCATGAGCATGAAACTAATTTAAAATAACATGCAGCTAAGTTGTAAATATTGTAAAAATGTCATCCTTCTAGTGATTCTAGCAAGACGAACATCAAATAGTGCAGCAGTTGAAGCAAAACCATACACAGAAAATCATGTTGAAGTTGCTCAGCCTTCATCGGAACCCAGTATTTCTCAGGTAAACTGGGGTCATCTGCTTTTGAAAGATTTGAATGCAGGCACAATTTGGGAAGAAAATGGTATTAAAAAAAAATAATCTTACATGTGGAAGAAACTCTGCGTCAGTAAGAGTGTACAGTTCTCTGTAAATATTGCTGTATAGGACCTGGGGTAGCGTACAAATCTCTAATCCACTTTATTTGGCTTTATCAGTTTAACATTCCAGGCTCACTGTGCGTTTTCACTCCCCTTGTTGGAGATGAAAACTACGGCTCTCCCATGATGATTATGGTCTCTCTGAATTGCAGTGGTTATTTTATTTTGGGAGGGAAAAAGTTTATCCTGAACTGTGCTTTAGTGACAGGTCAATAGTCTGCTTTGAATTTCTATTCACAACACGCTACTGCTAGCCTGGTACATCTAATTTTGCCTTGATGGTGGTGGTTAAACATTTTTTAAAAATCTTTTAAAATCTGTAGTCATGTCAAGTGTATATGGGTATGTGCTGGCAATAAGGAGTAGTTGCTAGATGAAAATTGGATAGTTTCTGTTGATGTTGTATAACTAGAATATCTGAATATCTTTTTTAAGGTCTTAAGCATACATTTGAAAATCTTCTGCAACATCAGGGGAACATTATTAATACCGACAAATGCAGAATAGTATCAATGAAGAAATTCTAGTCTGAAATTCAAAGCGTAGGCTCTGTTTTCCTCAGCCCAGCACTTCCACGGAAAGTGTTTTTCATGTTTTACCTGTGTGCCAATGTGTCCAAATGCAGATTTTCATCTGCATTCCCAAACAGATGACGGAGGGTTCATGTGCACGAGCTGGATGTGCCTCTGCCAGGGATGGTTTTGCATATTATGCATTGCACTGAACTTAAGATGGTAGAGGCACACGTGATTAAAGTCTCTGTATTTCAGGGAATATTGGGAACTTACTGAACTGATTAAAACTTGTTTAAATATTATTTTTATTTTAAAGTGTGTATTAAAACCCATAGATGGGCTAAGGGTAATGACTTCATAATATAGTTGGCAAAGAACTGACACAGAATTTAATTGTTTTCAGTAGAGGCGCTTGGTGAGGCGTTTATAGTGATTAAAATTGCACGACTGGCACTCAGTGCTAGTCACAGAAGCGCTTGTATGTTGATCATGTCCTGTGTATTAGCTTGTTTCTGAAACCAAAGGTTACACCTTTTAAATATTATCAAGCGAAGTCTGTAAAAAATACGCATGTTGAAAATGTTTCTTCCATGTACAAACAGTAATTGATACAATATTGATAAATTCATTTCAGCTCTTAGAATTTTTGTCGTTTATTCTCCACTTAGAGAAAAAGAGAAGCCCACTGTGGGTCGGATGAGGAGTTAAGCTCTTCCACAAGCTCCACAGATAAGTCTGACGGCGATTCCAAGGAGAGGTAAGTGTTTTGTTCAGTACTGTGCAAGAGTTTGCTCTGCTTTATTGGACCTTGACTTGGAGTGGAAAAGGTACGGCAGGAGTTGCCTTCACGCTTGACTTAGTGAGTGATTGAAGAAGTATGTATCGCATAAAGGAAATGAATTGTTTTCTCTCTGTCACTCTAGACTTTCTATACTGGACTTTCTGGGACACGTAATCGTGTACCTCCATTTTTGGTCAACTGTAGCTTCTTAGGAAACCAGTTCTCCAGCATCAAAGGACATACTTTGTCAGGGTGCATTAATAGCATGACTTAAAAGGTGCCAAGATGCTTCCTTTCCACTGTGACTGAGGCTGAGCTGATTTCTGATCCTGTCAGTGTAAGGAACTTTGTCAAAACCTGTTATTTGTTGCATTACCCCAGGTACAGCTACACAGGCAGCAGTGGCTGATAGGCCTGTGAGTTGTTGCTGGGCGAGTAGGCTTGGAGCCTTTGTTAGATGAAATATTCTCGTGTGCCGTGGATAAAACTGTGCCACAGGAAGTAGTTGAACGTGGAATACTGAGCCGGACCCCACTCAACTTACCGCAAGTCCTCTGATGCGAGGTGGAGGTTGTATCGTGAACGGTGACCGAGTTACATCTTATTTCTTCTCTACTAGAAAAAGCAGCACGAATGAAATGAATGACTTGGTGCAGCTGATGACCTGGACACTGAAGATGAACTCTAAGGAGAACTCTGAATACTGCGTCACCTCGACTCCAGCCCCAGAGTTTAAACTTCGCAGAAAATATCGAGACACTTTGATTCTGCATGGAAAGTCGCCTGATGAATTGGAGGAATTAACATTTGAAGAGCTTTCTTCAGGTCTGTTGCTGCTTTAAACAAATGGTTGTCAACTGCTAATAAACTAAGAAAACCTGCTAGATATATTCCAAAAAGCCAGAAAAAAATTGTATTTGCTATGACTGCACTTACTATGCAACAAGTAAAAAAGCTGAGGGTGGGTTTTATGAAGTCTCAGAGCTTCTTGTGTTTATCGTTTTAAGTTATAAGGATTCTACTTGTAACTAGACCGGCAAAGCAATGGGAGAAAAAATGGAATTTTACTCTGTGAAGTTGGTTCTGCATAACTAAAGTAAAATACATTGAAAGACTTCATCTGTCAACAGACATGACAGAATGTTGAAGGTGCAAATTTCAGTGAGCGGTTTTTTTTTAATTTGATTTGATTTTCTTTTTTTTCCATCTGTTTTTCCCACTCTTAAGTATTGTATAGTGAGATCCTCCAGTTATTTACTGACTACCATTTGGCATGTCAGACCTCCTCCATTTCTAACCTGAAACTCCCTTTAGTTAGATCAGATATTTTCTTTTCGGGTGATCCATCCTATGAAAGGTGTGGTGGTGATTTCAGTGATTAAAAGAGCAAGCTAGTGTTCTGTTAGCTCCTGAGGGAGGCCTCCCCTTGTCAAATGACTGTCTCTTATTGGCACCTTCAGCTGAGGAGCCCAAGATTCAGAGGCTGTTGAGGCCAACAGGCAGATGGCAGAAATGGTGCCATTAGTGCTTTACAGCGCCTGAACTTCTTTTACATTTGCTGTAAGTACAAGTGGTCGAATGATGAAAATATTTGTGAAGTGGCGTGGTATTAGAGAACAGTACTTTTCATTCAATTAATATTTGTAATATAGCACACAGGAACTACCTGAAAGGAAATTAGAGGGACCTAATTGTGCCGACTGTGTGCGCGTTGACTTTGTGCTGTCCGGTGTCGGCAGAGGTCGAATCCGAGCTCTCTGATCACCACGTTTGTTGGCTGTTCTAGGTAGCCAGTGCAGACATTCCATGCCAATGGTCAGCTGGAATTCTCTGGTAATACTTACAGTGAGCCCATGTTCTTCTTCTGCATAGAGTATGCAAATTGACTATACTGAAAGTAATTATTACTGCATTGATATTTGATTTTAATAGATATGTTCTCAGTTCCTGACAAGATTAGGAGAATGGTTGAAATCCTGAGATCTGATGTGGTACAAGGATTGGGAGTGAAACTTCTCGAGAAGGTGTACAGCATCCTGGAAGAAGACGATGAAGCGAAAAGAGAGGTGAATGTCTTTCCTAATAAAACTGTTTGATTTCTTTCTAAACTTAGATAAGTGACCGGGGTCTTTACTCACCGTCCCAGCACTTTTAGGTATTGATACAGCAGTGCAAACCTTGATTCCAACAAGTGTTTATGTAGTCGTTGGCAGGCAGGGCCTAAGTATACCTTTGATGTTTCTCCACCACTGGTGGTGCTCAAGGTTGGACGGGGCTTTGAGCAGCCTGGTCTAGAGGAAGGTGTCCCTGCCACAGCAGGGGGGCTGGAACTCGCTGAGCTTTAAGGTCCATCCCAAGCCATT
>JAVSBS010025777.1:0-27613 GCA_033124195.1 Coracias cyanogaster
GTGGGTGAGGCCAGGATTATATTAACCAGGAGCCAATTAGTTAGAAGAGCTTCCTGTTGGGTGTGGCTTCTGTTGGGTCTGGCTGCATCTTGCTGAGTTCTCATGGTGGTGTCCTTCCATGTGAAGGGCCACTGAGGGAGCCACATCTCTGTCTGTTGTGTCCAGCAGGTGATGCTGGCACCACAGTGGGCAGCAAAGGAGTTGTGCCCACAGGAACCTATGGCAGGACTGTCTGAAAGAAGGCTTCTGAGGGGCTGTTGCTGAGTTCATTGTTGGTCTGTGTGATCAGGCAACTGATGGCAGCATAAAATGACAACGGCTGAACCAGCAAAACAGCAGATGAGAGTTTATGAAGGCCTGGTTATCAACACTGATAAACACACACAGGCTACCTGTAAGCTTTTAGGCAGTATCCTGCATTCACAGGAGTATAATACAGAGAGAGAACTGCTGCTCATGAAATACAACCATTCTTGCATTAGAAATCCCCGTTAAACATTTTCCTATTACTGTTATTGTAATAATAATAAACAGCAGCAGCATGAGACACAGTCCCTTTAATCACCATCCATCACAAAGATAAAATATATGAAATGTCCGTGTTTTACTTCCAGTTCCCAAGGTGAAAAAGCGATTATGATGTAGAGCATTGGCTCCTGCCAGTTCTGGAAAGTGTTTTATAATACAGAAATGCAGCCTACAAATCCCTTGCTGTTAAGCCCTTTTTAGCCCACAGGCTCCCATGCTGGAGTGCCCCTATTATGGTTTAGGTAATGGATGGAAAGTTCAGGGCAGTGTCTGAGCCCCACTGAAACCCTGTTTGGGGGATTCAAGTGGAAGGGAAGCGGTGCAAAGGGCTGGCACAAGTAGGCCTCATTGGACACATTTATACTGAGTGCAGAAAGCACCAGTCACAAGAGATAAAGATCAGAGGATGCAGATATTGAAAACAAGAAAAGAGTGCCCTCTATAATTGTATCCTTCACCGCCTCTCACAGACTTTCATCTTAGTGCTGAAAACAGATACACTTGTGGGAGAAAAGTAAGATTTAGGAAGGCACACCAGAGAAATAAAAATTTTTCTTTCTTCTATGCTGCAACCACAAAATCCAGTTTTCTTTTACACAAAAAAATCCACACTTTTTAAAAAGATGTTTCAGGGAAGAAGCTTTATACTTATTTGTTCAGTGTTAACCCCTCAAAGTTTTAGAGAATGCAGGTACATGTGGTTGTAAATCCAGAGACAGCACAGACACAGAATGGCTTCATTTTAATTTTTGAACAGGGTGGAAAAAATCCAAATCATTATTGGAAAGAAAGAAAAAACACCCAACAAAAACATTAGAGTGGAAGTTGAAGAACTCTTCTATTATTAAAGCACCAACATTCCTCCCCTACTTATATTTTTCATGACATAAGAACACTACTACTCCTTTAAGGTGCAGTTTAAAGGTAGTGGCATTCAAAAATACAGTCTTATTTATCCAAACTATATGGCTTTTTTCTCTCCAGACTGGGGAAAGCTACAAGCATTTTGCAATTTGAAATTCTTTCTTATGAACGGTATTAAAGAAAGAAAAATAAATTAATCCATTAATATCTTAGCCATAAAATTTAAAGTGGCAGCTGTTGCATTTTGGCTCCCCTCTGGATGAAGTCAGCAATGGGTAAATGCTGGAGCCCTATAACACTTTGGTAACAGCCCCTTACATTCTTTGGGTGAGGTGCTATGCCATTGGAGTAGCTGGGGTTTTTCTTCTCTCTTTGCAATTGTTATTTTCCAAACACATGTTTTCATTGAGCATTTGACTTTAGACATATTATTTAACCAAGTGTTTATCAAACACGAGGAAAATTACTCTACTTTAAAAGTTTTATGATGGAAAAGCAATTACCCTTTAAGCCATGTTTCAAAGTCACTTCCCAAGAATCCTTTGGAAGCAGCCCTCAGCTTTCTTCCCTGCTTAACACCCAATGTTTCCCATTAAGCATGTAAACTATTGCTGATTCTATTCTTTTAAGCTCTAGTAACAAAATACAGATAATCAAGTTTTTTGCAATCCATGGCTATTAGTAACTGAAATCCTTAAATACACCAGGACGGTGTTAGTTTCAAATATGTCTATTCCTTAACAGTGCTTAAATTTGGACAACTATTAGAGCCAAGTATGTCTTAATCTTTTTCCGTATACCAAAAGCAAAGAGCAAATATGAATTAAAAGGCCTTGAGATTCAAGATGAATGAAAACAAATTTAAAAGTCTAAGAAAAAACAACTTCATAGCAATGAAACGAAAAAACAAACGAACAAGCAAGAAACAAGCCAACAATACACACCTAACAGTCCATATTCATCTGCATATAGAAAGGTGCCCAGCCATTAGGATTTTGAAGGTGCATTAGGCAGTAAGCAAACATGCAAGAGTTGCACAGAGGATTGCACAAGGGGGGTGCTCTTCTGAAGTTAGCTTCATTCTTACTCAGGGGAGCAACATGCAATTGCTCTGTCTACAACGCAATACACTCTCTTTGGGGTATTTTCAAACAGGGATCAAAGTTCAGTTTGACCAAACAAACAGGAGCAGGCAGTCAAATCCCATTTCTGATTCATATCCCAGCTTCCCAATACACATATTAAAAAATGTTGAGGTCTGGCTAGTTTGTGCTTACTCATTGTGCCATCAGGTTTCTAATGGGAAACCATGTTAACCAGCATTTACCCACTCAGCGGATGAGAGCCCAGTCACTAGTCTGGTTACACACCCACTCTGTGACCAAGGCTAAAGGAGTCAAGCTCCCCAGCTAGCCCTTCTCTCCCTCCCTCCTCTTCCACTCCAAATTAATAAACACCAAGAACAGTAAACAGAAGCAAAGGGACCACACTTCAGAATTACCTTTGAAAGTTTCCACACACTATACACCAACATAGGAAACAAACCCAACCTTTATACAAAATCATTAGTGTAAAATTGTCCATGTTACCCCTTGCAAGACCAGGTGAAAGGCCAGTAGGCTGGGTCACATCCACACACATACTCTCAATGGATGGGCAAATAGCTTCTCTAGAGCATAAATTGCTTTCAGTTACTCTTCAATTATATTCTATCTCATTCTTGCGTTTTTGAAGGATGTTGAGCTTCAAGGCTATAATGTCAAGGAACAACATGAAACCCTGCCCAGTGCAGGGGGGGAAGAGGCAGAAACAAGGGCAACCCCAGCACCAACCATGCCCTCAGCCACCAGGACACCATCCCCCACAGTACCTGAACACAACAGGCAGAGCTAGGTCCTTTGATGGCTCTGTGCATGGCAAGGAGCAAGACAAGTCTGGTGAGACAGGCAGCAGGAGACAGGCCTAGAGACAAAGGTCAGAGAAATGTGAGCTCAGAAGGAAGGAGGAGGTGTTTATGCCTGATTTTAAAGGGAGCCCCTGGTCACCTGAGTAGGATGTGTAGGTGGAGGTCCCAGGTGGGGCCTCTCAGGGCAATTAAGGCTCATTAGTGTACTCAGGCCTGGACCCACAGCAGTCAGATTAGTAATAGGAGGGAAGCTCATTCCTTTATTATTTTGCACTGGAAAACTACATGCCATAAATGCAAACAACAAAATTTGAGAGTCTGTCAAGGTCCCAGGAACAAGCTATCTCCCTTAATTTGCCCTAGCTGGAGAAAGCTGAGTCCACAGGCAGCTTCTCCAACTATAACTGGAGTATAAACATGTTAATACATGACACTGTTGACTTTCTCTCTTTTCCTTTTCAAGAAAATGTATTCTGTTAAAGTGTTCTGAAAGTTACTGAATTTAAAAGCAATGGACATTTTATACTGGAGCAGTGAAGATAACAGACTGTGCTAGGTAGACTGGCATAAATCTGCTTGGGTGTCTCACTAAAGACACAAGACTAATCCCAAACAGTACAAACGGTAGGTTATAGCAGGTGCAAAACTCATGGGCAGTTTCTGTGGTTTATCAAATCTCCACAGGGAATGAAAAATAAAATTAAACTAAGAGCTGTGATTTGGTCAAGGTCAAATACTTCTGAATGCATTTTACCACTGTTTAGGATTCTAATTCCTTCGTGAATCATGAGAAAACAACAAGATTACTCTCAGGATCAGTTCACTAAGCAAAAGCCTGTCACATATTGCCAATTAGCACATATATAAGGGCACCTAACCATGAAACACTACTGTTCATAATAATGAATACTGTCTTTAAATTCCCTAATGAAATTCTCGTTCCAGACTTGAGCCTCATCAGAGTTATACTTATCCTTTCAAAGGCAAAGCTATTCCATAAATACACACTCCATTTACCAACACTGCAACATTTACCAGAAAAAAGTACTGCTGAGGACTACTAAAGTGGACTCTCATTTCACAGTTCCCAGTAGTGATAATGTAATGTTTTAATTTGTTCTTTGCACCAGATGCTTACCATTTATAAAATGTTATTATTTTCTCCTGGATTAAAACAATCTCTTCTACAAATTGTAATGGTGTTTCTTCTGTGCTATTACAGCATCCACGTAATCTAGCCTGAAGTGTCTCCAAAGTGACACAACAGCAGCATGAGCACACACAGTGGAGTTCAATGAAGTTTTAAAAACTGGCCAAAACAGGGAATAGATTGTTGTCAGCCATAGCTCAGATAATAAGTGAAGTTATTTTAAGTAAATGTACTTTCTGAGCCAGGGTCATTCTATAATGAAAGTGGGCATGCCAGAGGAGGACATAAATAAGTCATGTGTTCTTCAGAAATGCATTGCTTGTCTCCCTGGTGAAAAGCGACATATGGATACATTCAAATCTTGCTACCATCCCTCTTTGAAGAGATACTTTGGAATATAAGAAATCCTCATGTTCTTCCAAGTACAATAGATAGGACAAGCAGCATGAGCAGACACTGTGGATGGGGAGACATGATATCCTAATAAGCAGAATCCCAGATGATTCCGATGGCCACAGGTGGGCATTAGGACAGGCAAGAAAGCAGGTAGCAGCATTTGGTCAGGTAAATCATAATCTACTTCCCACTTACCTCTGTGGGTGAAGCCCATACACAGAGAAGGTTTGGAGCAGAAGAGCTGTTACAGAAATACAACAACCACCCAAATGGTGATGAAACATTCATAAAATAGCTTCTCCAGGAAACTTAGTGTTTATGTAGTGGCAGAAGTTTTCCAGAGTGCTGCTCAAGCATTGTAAGCATGGACATTTTGGAAAAGTCTAGATCAGACAGATTTTAAACTTTTAAGTAAAAAATACTTTAAAAGTTTTTTGTGTGTTCAAAAAATGGGTAGATGTGGTGCTTTGAGATATGGTCTAGGGGTTAGGGAGACGTTCAACGAAGGTTGGACCAGATGATCCTAGAGGTCTTTTCCAACCTAAATGATTCTATGATTCTAAGTGATATGCTGCATTTGGAATAAAGAGGGTGTAATCAGTCCTCTGAGCACATATATTAAGAAGCAACATACCAGCCAGAAGGTGAACACAGGAATAGCTGTGGGGACAAAGGAAAATGCCAAATTCAAGCAGCTGAAAGTGAAATGGCTGAGCTGTGAAAAGAAAGCAAAGTTATGCTGTGAAATAATGAGGAGAATGTATGGCATGTACAGACTAAAATTCCTCCATGCTGGGAGGCCATACAAAATCTTCTTGCACAGGACTTCATCTGTAGGCACAAGGTGCTCTTCTCCATGAGAGGTGTGATGTTGGATTTTCTGAGCTTGAGTATCACAAAATCTTGCCTGCTTTGTCAGGAGTATCATGCAAATAAAGAGCCCAGGAATACTACAACCTTTCTAAAATGCTCCCATTTAGGGGAGAGCCACTCATGCTGGATTAAGTTTTGTGCTATTTTGGAAAGTTCTCACTCTTTTGACGAGGGTGTGCATTTCAATACAAATTAAAGAAAGAAAGAAAAAAAAACCACATATGAGCCCCTCAAGAAATGGGGGGGTTGCATAAAACACATATCCTGGCCTGGGGAAAGGACTTGAGTTTTTCTGATGGAAGGAAAAAAAAGCCTTCTGTTCAAAAGGTGGAGAAAATCATTACAGCCATGGTATTAGGATGAGTATGATCTGCTGCCTAACCATCTGATGGGGATTTTTGTACTCATCAATGTAAAGCCTGCACTTTTGTCCAGAAGAAAATATGGACACATGTGCAAGCACCTGTATTTGCTCTAAAACATGCACTGCCTTGTGCTGTATACTCTATATAACATATTGCCAGCATATTAAGATGCTTCACTTCTGGAGCCTTTCAAGATGTACTATCTTCATTAGGATTTGCACATTTCAGCAAAAGACTTGTCACTTCATCAGTTAACTCTGAAGCTTATAGGACTAAGAAAATTTAAATCTTCAGAGTAAAATTTTGCTTGTCCCAAAGCATCAGCAACTTTTATTGCATAGAATTATTCCCGCAGCCCTTAGGATCAAATTTTCTGAAGCCTTAAAACAAAAGCACCTGAGTAATCCTGAAAAATTGTTAAGTATGAGTCCATCCAAAATATTTCCCATCATAATCACTTTTCAGCCAGAGACTGCATATTTGTTCATCCATGCCTGAGGCAGCTGACAGGGCGGCTCACCCGTTTCCCCCAGCCTAGGAAGCACTTTCCACCACACCCAGGGTTTCTTACAGGTCAAAGCTTTTTCTTTCAATTATGAACCTTGGGCAAAATGTCAAACAAAACAGTTCTTAGCTTAGTTTGGGCTACCACCCCGCCTCTGACTCTCCTTCCTTTAATTTTTTCTGCTCTGGGGACTATTGCAGGACATTGCCTGAAACTTCAACAGGGAGCACCTGGATATGTTTCAGATAGGTTTTATAGCTGTACGGGGCTGACTGAGTAGAGGTCTCTTCAGCCCGTACAAAGACCTGCCTTTTGTGGTGAGAAAACTCTGATGTAGAATACTCATCTGTCTGTAGACTGAACCCCCACAGATTTCAGACTTCACAGCTTTGTGTGGCTGCCTGCAAAACTGAGGAAGAAACATCCTCCATCTATGCATAGCTGTCTCGATGGCCCTCAAATGCTCACACCTCTCCCAGAGTCATCAAACCTGACACTGTAGAAGCTGAACTAATGACAGAGCCAAAAGCTCTTCCTGCGTGCCTGTCTGAGGAATCTTTGACAGTAGATTTTTTGATACATCTGGGATGAAGAACAAGGTGTGGATCATCTGCCCAGATCAGCTACCCATATTTTCCTTTCTTACCATTTTGTAGGCCATCACTGTTTGTGAAATGTTCCCATTTTTTTCTCTGCTTGTAGTGAACATCAATAATTGCAGTGTGCCAAAGTGCTTTCTGACTTACAGGCCCTTTAGCTTTCTCATCCTAGCTACCAGCACCTGCTACTAGAACTGTCCACAAAAGCAGGAAACATCAGAAAGGCTTTCTTATCCTCTTCTGCAACCACATGGCTGAACCTCCTGGCTATATAAAATAAAGATTTCCAGATAAGGGCATCAACGTAAATAAATACTTGGCTTAAGTTAAAGTGGATATCTTCAGGGAAGGCCAGAAGCTTTGCTTTCCAGTCAGGCAAACTGGTTGCTGTAGCTAGCTATAGCATGACCTGCTGCACAGCTTGGCCCAAGCACTTCTATAACTGTGCCTCCATTTCCCTTCCACCTATACTTCTTCAGGGTATAAATTCATTGAGTAAGGGACTCTCCGCATGCATTAGCACAGGACATGGACAAAAAGAGCTCTTTCTTTAAATTACTTGGAAGTTTTTCTTACCATAACCTCAGCATCTGATGCATTGCTCTTATTTTCTTTGTATCTGTCAAAAATGAACATGAAACCACCAAGGGACAGATTGCTGTACTGACACTGTAATATAACAAGACATTAGAAACACTCCCTCCCTCCAAAATATTGCAGTATTTTAGGTACACAAAATAATTTTTCATAAGATAAAAGTTGATTTTTCTTGGACCACGAGACAGGACAATACTAGGATTGTCAGCATCTGGCTCACAAGTGACAAACGCAGAGTGTCTGAATGGAATTTGAGGGGGGGGAGGGGAGGAAAATTAACATTCTGAATTAGATTTTTATGAACCATGAATATGAGCATTGACAAAAAGAACCTTCATAGCTCTGTGCTTACCCTGGCTTTGCTCTTTATTCCCTTAAAGCTGCTGTGACAGCATTCATTCCCTGAGATTGTTTATTCCTGGTAGAAAGAGCACACCCAACCCAGTGCAGCAATACATGCAGATAAGTTTTCAACCCAGAAGGGTAAAGAACTATTTCTAGAGGACCACAAAGGGGCAACACAAAAAGCAATTTCACATGCAGTGATCTGAAACATGCATGACTTCTGAAAAGATCCTCACTGTGACTGCAGAAACCTAGGGGCTCAACAATCTTAAAAGTACTGAAAAATTCTGAAATAGATCAAACAGTATTTTTGATACATATGAAACAGATCTTTGATAAGAACATCAGCTGTATGTGGGAAGTGGAAAATCTGAGGCTACTAATATGTTTAGCAATGTTTTTTGAAGCCAAGGCCTTCAGACAAAGATACTATAGAAAAATTTGGCCACACGACTTTAACTTAGCAGCTTCCTTTTGTACTCTTATGGTGTATAGTTTACAATGTCACTGGCGTCTTCACAGTTTGACAATTGCTGAGGCAAGGAGTTTAGCCCAGCAAAGTACAGAGCCATTGACCTCAGAAGAAAAACCCTCCTCAATTTAAAATCAGTCAAATGATGACATAAAACCAGAAACACCAAGTGAAGAATGTCACTCTAGTATGCCTGATCTGCCAAGATAGTATTCTTATCAGAAAAGAAGAAGGGCTATCGCTGAAGCTTGAGTTGCTGACTGTAGGCCATTTCCCTTCTCCTTCTGTGCCAGAAGCCATCCATATTATGTAACAGCATTTGTTTCTTGGTTTGCTTATAGTAGTAAAGGTGAGGAGTCCTGGAAAATCTCCCATCAAGTTTGCAACTTGGCAGGAAGTGAACAGAGCAATTTTCCAGATTTGGAAATTCAGTGGAGATTGTGTCGGGACATCTCAGTACATGCTGAGGAGGTCTTGTGCTGCTATCCAGCCTTTAGTAGTTGAATCTCTTGTTTCATTTTCCACAGTGCAAGAATGTGGAGGAAACTCTCTCTTTTTGAGAGAGAGATGGTGTTCACAGAGTCCATTTTAAGTAACAACAACGCAAATTCATTATCTGAATCAAAGGCACACAATTATACTTTGGCTAAAACAAAAACCTCTAAGAAGGTTTGGGCAACAGCAACAAAAATGGCCTCATCCTTCAGTGTGCAGATTTATTCTATGCCAAAAATTACTCCCAGTGTATGCCAAAACTGGTGTACAATGCACAGGGTGACCTGCTTGATGTCTTTCACATATGGTAGAGAAAACAAGCCGGGCTATGGGAGTGTTGTGACATACTGCTTTTTCTGCTCCACTTTGACTCAACAATGGTTACCTGGAAATGAGATTGAAAAAATTCAATTATTAACGAGTAATCTTAGCATGCGGCCTTCAAAACAATTCAAAGCACCCTTTACAAGATGTCTCAAGGAAAGAAGTGACCCACCCCAGCACAGAATTCAACATCCAAGTATCTCCTTCTACCATTCAGTTTGTGATGACTTAGCTGGCTTAATTTTGTATCATGCATGATATTCATTCCTCAATTTGTCCCTCATGTCTGCCAGCTCAGATTTGTTTAACTTTTTCTTGACACTCTTGATAACTGATGTTCTCTGAAACAAAAACTCTGAGCACCCCTAACAACCAGAGTGGGAATCACCAGCTGAGACCTGTAAAACCCTCTGGTAGTTGCTACATGTGTATCCAACCATCAAACACAATAGGTACTAGTATCACATTTAGAACCCTTAACACTGTTTTTCCATCAGAAAAACAATGATCAATACATTGGCACCTTTTATACAACAACTATCACTAAATTTAGTTACTTCATCTAATAGCCAAAGCAGCCTTGTATTCCAAGTGGTCTCCTTGTGGTTATCAGGTTATTAACCTCTTTAGCTGTGAAATAAATTCAAAAGCACTATTCACTTATGAAGGATCTCATTTAATACCTGTGGAATGTGGAGAATTTCTCAAAGGCAGAAAAGTATTAAGCACAGATGTTCTTTCATTTATTATCCTCAAGACAATGCATGTATTAGTCAGGTTTGGAAACTTCTTGCCAACTGTTGATCTAAAAGAGAAACCTGCAAATAATTTACTGAGGATTGGTTATCGCACTGTCTATAGTCCATAAGTAGCACACAAACATCTGCTTGAAGAACTGTTGATAAATACTGTTTTACAAAGCTAAGAGTTAATTTATGCCTGTCTCTGCAAAATGCAGTGATGGACTAAGAAGAAAGACCCTTTCTTCTCACCATGGTTATCACCCATGAGGATATCTGTTATGTTTAGCCTGTATCTGAGGCTGAACTATAGCAGTTTCTCTATCACTCGATGACCCCTCCCCAGCAAAGTAGAGAGAGCAGGAAAAGGAGTAAAGACCCATAGGTTGAAATGCAAATGGATTTAATGAAACAGTCAAACTAAAACTAATACCAATGCCAGTATAAAGTATGCAAAGTTACACTCAGCCCAGTAAGGGTACAGCAGTCACAATAAATGGGAAAGCAGTCCTGAGGAGGAGGAGAAGCCCAACCAGGAAACCCTCCCTATCCTCAGCAAACTTCCCCCTTTATAATGAGCATGACATTTATGGTATGGGATATCCCTGTGAGCCAACTTGGGTCAGCTGCCCTGGCTGACTCCAAACTGCTAATGGTCTGCATACCATAGCTGGCCTATTATTCTGTCCCTGTGAAACCAGGACACTACTCCAGGATACAATTCAGGGACAGACCTCTACTAGCTGAGTTAGATAACTAGGGAGACAGTGGAGGACTTTGGTCTGTAAAGCCCTGTATCAAGTATGCTAGCACCAATACCTCACAATGAAGTGGGAGTTTGGGGTGTCAGAGCTAGAGTGAAAACAGCCGAGACCCAACCAAGGGAGGAAGCTCAGAGGATGGAGTGGTCCCATCCCATGCATAATTCCTTACTTAAAACGTAGTCATCTTAAGTAGGACTCCTCTCATTCAACAACTGCAGATGGATTGGAGAGGGAAGGAATAAGGTCTAAGCCCAGCTATGCATTGAAGGACTTATCTGAGCAACTTCTCCAAGGACTGGTTGCTGTGAAATATACAAATGATCTAGGATAATGGGATGAGAACCCAAGACTTTTCACATGCTGAAGCTCTTGCTTTATAGGCTATAATGCCACACATCTCATCTGGGCCAAGGAATCTTTAATTAGTATTTTTATTTTCCTCAGAGGCAAATTAAAATGAAACAAAAGACCTATAGCATGGGCTTTAGGATGCTTTTCAGAGATGGGACATTCTGACACTAGATTCCCTTCAGTATAGGAAAAAACAAAAGCATCCTCTCACTTTGTGAATAATCTGACTAGGGTGCTATTATGGAAATGAAAGCTGTTTTCCTGCAGCTATGTTTTAAAAGGCAGTGGCAGCTGTGACCTCATTTTGTGAAGAACCTAATCCTTTCACTATATAACAGGCGTTTTCTAAGAATGCCTACAACTGGGTAAAACCACTACCGCGGCTTTTTATCAGTTTTTGGCTTGCCTTTTTTTAGAGAGAATCACCATTGATGGCAGTAGGTATCACCACTGATGGCAAAACCTGCCAGCTTCATTCAGACTTGTATACACCTTTGTATAGGCTTGCAAAGGCAACTGTTATGCTCCATTTTAGGGACACCTGTGCTACAAGATCCACTGTTCCTGAGGACATCAGGGGAAAAATGCACAGTTTAAAGAGCTTCCATGCTTCACTTCCATGCTAACAGCTGGGTTGCTAAGTCCTGTGAAGGTTGGGGTGAAATGTTCAGAGATACAATCCTAGGCACCTGGACAACTTCACACCAAGCAGGAAAGCTCCTAGAGAGGTCAAGTACCTCCAGAGTCCAGTAGCAGCTTAGCCAGCTTTTTCAGAGCACTTTTAACTGGAGGTTCCTAAGCTGTTTAATGGCTTTGCCACTGCACTGCTTTCTGGTACCAGTAGCAGACAGCTGTCTTTTGTAGATTATTATTTTTAAAAGAAGATGGAAAATACATCATGCCAGTTTTCTCAGAAGTTCTTTCCAAGTTTCTGAAGTGCACAGCAGTTGGCACCCCCATGAGCTTTACCACCTGTAACTTCTTTCTCATTATGCCAACAGTGGGAATGAAAATGCAGACTACAGTCTCAAAGCCCCTCATATGAAAGGACCTCAACCATTAGCTTGGATCAGCGGTCATCCTTGGTAGATTAGCCACAGGAGGTGCTGTATAACATGCTTTAGCAGTATGTCAGCCAGTCTGCTCACAGCACTGTGTAAATGGAGAAGCTAGACTACTACTGATCATAGTTAAGACTATCCTCAGGGAGGATAGTCCTGGGTTGTGCTTAGGCATGAAAAGATTACCATGACAGTATGGTTGTGCCAGGACAAATGCTTTCCCCATCTTTATTTAGGTGTGGGAGGCCAGTTCTGTATTGTACCCCTTCAGAGTCCATTACATCTGGTTTTGGTTTTCTCAAATTCATGATGCCTTTGTTGCCACTACCCCACTCATATAGTGGTGGCTATCAAGTCACCAAACACATGCCTATAGCAAGGAATTCTGTATCTCAGAAGATACATCTGCTACTTATTCCTAGGCAGTCATCTGATGCTGCTAGGTTATATAATGAATTTAAATCTGCCAAGAATGAATAAGAATCCTGTAACAAAAGTAGAAACCTATTTCACACACTAGATCAAAACAGGCACAAATGACGGAAAGAAACTGTTTCTCAACTGAACGTCACACATTCCAGTTGTGAAGCTTGGCAGACTGTCAAGAGACTGAGAGGAGACTCTGGTATGGGAAAAGGGAGTACCTTGTCACAGCAGACTCCACAGCATCACAGCTGGTAGCCAATGGCACAGACCCCTAATTGAAATTAGGCTTTCAGTCATGCATTAAAAATGACAGTTTCTGAGACAGCAGATTCCAAATGTCAGCAGGAACCTGATGGCTCCTTTCACTTGCCCAAGCTCAGACTGGCTCTTCATCAACAGCACATGACTTCTGGGACCAGTAGCTAAACAACCAGCAAAAGCTGATATGCTGAGATTTATGAACCATTATATTCCACATTGCAGATCCCAAGCATGCAAGGACAGGCAAGGATTATGGATGTTCCTGAGGCAGGGAAATCAGTGACAAATAGGAGGAGCTTCTGACCTGCTTCTTGGCTGTGCAGTGCCCCACAGGTCTTAGGGGAAGCTAATTCTTATGTGGAACAAGGCTCCATGCCACTCCATGGTGTTTGAGCAAAGATGTGAAGAGTAAATCCTTAGCAGGATTTTCCCTTAGCAGGGAAAAAAGTAGTTGATGCTGTACTTACTCATCTCCCATCAGTTCAGGATATCATGTAGTACGAGTAACTAACTGCAGTCTACTTATTTTCCATTAGCTTCTCCTAGAACAGATGCAAAAGTGATGATACTTCATTCTGCAAACTGAGTAAGATGCACTGCATTGTGGCCTCCTATGCATTTTACCTCCACTCTTAAATTCTTGGATCTTTGTATATGTATCTATTTATCTGTATATCTATACACATGTTCATAAATTTTATATATACTGCATATATGTTAATGACATGCACTGACAATTCTGTAATGATGTTTTGTGCCACCAGAAGGCATCTAAAATGTAATGGATATACTTTGACCATTTTGTTCCAACAGAGAGGAGCCATCTTCAGTAAGACCAGAACCGTAGTGAATATAGCTTTGATGCTGGTCTCTTTCCAAGCAGTGGGCCTTTTTAATGAGTAATCCCATATTTGGGAATTGAACTGATCTTTATATCAGTGATGGGCCTTGTCTGGGGCAACTGAAAATATAACTGACTTTTGGCTCTGCCTTGAACTCTTGGGAACCTTTGGACCATTTGGATGCTGGTACACAGATACTGGTCCTGATTCTTGATAATGCTCTGGGCTCTGTAATATAATTGCTGTATTTATTATTTTGGCATGGTGTTGGAGTCTATGGCTGATCTTAGTAGCATCTGTTTGAACCTCTGTGTTCTGCACATGATAAGAGAGAGGGTGAAAGGGTCTAAGGTCAAACCACAGATCTGCTTTCTTCATCCACTTCAAATCTGTTTTCTCCATCTGCAGAGCTCCAGCTTCTCAGCACAATTTGGGAGGAGGACTTGTAGACTACAGGATAACAGTGCTGCTGGCCTCTTACTAAGTCTTCTTTGCCAAGAAAATAGAAAAACAAAAAACCGCCAAGAAACTACCTTGCAAAATATACATAGAGGTGAGAAAGAGATTCCAAATGCTGAGGAGCTTGTTGCTGTAGCTGCCCCCTTGCCTATTGAAACGTAAAGCTCAGCAGAGTCAGAAACGAAATCTGACTCTGAGTTGTTTTAACCATAAACCGTTTCTTTCTATGGAGCTATGCAACAGACTGGAACTCAGGCAATAAAAAAGTGCCTGCGTTGCCACCCACCAGATGTCTAGAAGGTGGTCTACTACGCTCACAGTCGCTGAATTAATAAGACGTCTGTACTTATGGAACTTGGATAATGATGTCTGTCTTCTGCATGTAAGTAAACAACCCTTCAATGCAGCTCATTCTTATGGATTTTCTAACCAACTCCTAATTGCTGATAAATCCTCTTAAAAAATCTACATTGAATCAAGTACAAATCAGAATATTTAACTGGCAAAATACCGATACATAAAAACGAAGGAATAAGCAGGGGCACAAACAGGAATGCAGACAATGCATGTGATTTTAGTGATTGAAATGTTACTGTTATTTTACACTCAAAAGACCAAATGTGTACTATTTTCCCCATTTGTAGTAGATGAGAAAATCCAGATTCTATGCACTTCAATTTTAACCTGTTTCATATGGAACAACTATTCCTTTATATTAGTGTCTAGTTCACTTGCATTTCTCACATAATAGTAAAAGTAAGGCTAAGCTATTCAGTAACTGAGTGTCACTTCTGGAGCCTAAATCTTCAGTCTCATCTCAACCTATGTCCCGTTACAGCTAAGACAATGAAGTGTCTGAGAAGTGATGGATCAATCCCTTAACTGCTCAATTAAAAATTGTATTATTTCTATTTCACTTGTGAAAAAATATCTCGAAACAGATTTTGCGCTATTTAAAAGCTGCCAAAACAATTTCTTTTTTTCTTAGAGAAAATAATGATTTGCATCTTACTGGGTCATTTATCTTGGGACACCCACTGGGAGTGAAATTCCATGTCCAGAATGTAAGCCCCTAAAAATATGGATGCATAATGGAAGGATTGATACATCTTTAATGATGACAGTGCCAAGGTAGTAAAACCTAACACCACAATGTTACCTTTTTATACCAAAAATATACAGAAATAAACAAATAGAACATGTTGGGAAATTATACAGAAACTCTGTTAAACATTTTAAAGGGTAATAAAAATGCCTTCAGTCCTTTAAATGTACTCTACTCACTACATGAACCAGTGCCAAGAAAGTATCAAAGCTTTTACAAAGAAAAAGAAATAAAAGAAAAAGGTCCAAGAGTTTGGTAGTGTATGTCCTCGCTGTATAATTAAATGGGTTTGCTGGGCATAACCCAGGAAAAAGTATATAGGCTGTTTCATCTTACAGAAATCCATGTGCACACATACATACATGTACATATTATCTATATATATTTGTACCCACAAGGACACTTGACATGGGGGTTAGAAACCATGTGCTAATTTGGCAGGGATAGGATACAATCAATTAGTATGCTGCTTGTATCTATTCAATAATGTAACTCTTGTGACTTTGTCTGAAATGTAAAACTTCAGAGTACATTCTAATATTATTTTGAGAGACCTAAAAAACCTACAAGAAAAAAATTTCTTTTCTCCATTATTTGCTCCTCTAGCTCTTGAACAAGTTTCTGTCCACAGGCAGATACAAAGGAGCATCTCACAGCCCCAGAAGCAATTCCTTCTGAGCACTGAAAAGTCCTGGGACATGGATATTTTCCCAGTTCTACAAATGACAGAGATCAAACTTAGAAATAAGTATTTCTTATTTTACCTCAGAATTTATTTATAGGTAAAAAAAATAGATGACATGTATGACTCCCTCTGTATTCGCATGTATTTCTCCATCTTTTGTACAGTGAGTTCATAAGGCAAAATCCTAATCCCAGAATCAACCATTAAAATGAGACCTATTGCAAGTTCTTTCTCAAAAGTAGACTTTATATCGAGTGCTACCATCAATTCCAGGCACTATTCTGTACCTAAACCTAGGCCTACCTCTTTCTAAATCATAACACTTTAATTTTTATTACTATTCCTAAGTGTGCTGTAATGCACACTTCAAACCTTTTTAATGTATTTGCTCTGCTATCTCTTTATGCAGCCAGAAGAGACAGGACAGGACCTAAACATTAAGTAATTATAGGAAAACAATAAGAATCCAAGTTATTCTGTCCTTCAAGCTTCCTAGTCCATCTTCTCTGCTTCATATCTTCCTTGTAAAGGTTATTAATCTTTCATCAAAATTTCACATGCTCTACTAAATGCCAACAACAGTCCACAACTTGCCAATTTCTCTGACACATTTGAATTGCAGTCCATTAGATTTAACTTCTCAGAGGATGACAAGGGGCTCTTCTGTCACGTTATTCTCAAGTCAGATGGCTCTTTAAGGATGTAAAAGGTATAAAGCACCTCCTGGAGTCACTCTGCTTTAGTTTGGATCTTTTTAGTATCAGTATTATAAAATAAATCAGTATCATGCCAGAAGAGGATTTGGGTAGCTCTGTGCAGGTGAAGGGGAAATTGATGACTTGCTCATAAAAATCCCAAAGTAAAAGAAACGCCGATGAATATTTTAATTTTGCTATTTGAAACAACCACAGAAGGTTGGGAAGTCAGTAGACTGGGATTACTACAGTGACTGTATACACTCCTCTCTTTGTACAAAGACTGTAACTTAATCTATTTACAGTGACTTCTACCAGGACCTCTGGAAGGCATCACAATAAACTCAGAATGGATCTATGAAAAACATGTTTGAAAAATTCATAGCTAACCAGACGACAAAAAGGTTGGCTTCCTGTTTGAACCAGATGGAAGAGATTTCACACAGAGCCCATGTACTTTCATTTTCTTGTGTACAAACAAAAAACAACTGATGTCTAAGTGACTTTGAATCACTAAATAGTTGGCTGATTTTTCCATTAATTTCATTTTTCTCTTGCTATTGAATTTATTCATCTTTCAGCTGCTAAGCTAATATGTGGCACCTTACCTTTGTGGACTTTTCCATGAACATGCACTACTATGTACGGCTACAATCAGGTTAAAACTGGATGTATGCACACATGTAGGCAAGAACATAGCTTCTCTTCCCTGTCAGGTTTGACCAATTGAAATAATATTTTACTGAAGAGTTTGAAATATTATGAATGGCACAAATATAAGATTTCAGATTCAATCTCTTGTACATCCATTTTTCTTCAGATGTATTATCAGAAACGTGTTTAAGTAATAATAACACAAAATAGTTGACAGAAAAAAAAATCCTACAATATGGATTAGTAGCACACATATTGTCTTACCAGGCAAACCAAGAATACGAATAAATAAAGACATAAGTAAGAATTTCACAGAGACCATCTGGCAGCTGGCATAAATCATATGTGGGATGAATGAAGTGGTCTCAGAATTACTCCACATTGGCTCTTCTGCTTTAGCAATAACCACAGAGCCCATAATGTTGATCCTGCATAGAGTATTATCACAATACATGTAGCTCAACCTACTAAGTTAATATAGTTCACATTACCCTATTGCTTAATTTGCCAATCTACTCAGCCATTAACTGCTCTTGTGTTTTGTCATTTATTTAACTTCCACATTTTGTAATATTTTCATTCACACCTAAAATCATAGAAGGCTATTAATGAAATGGAAGGTGGTTTGATATGATATTTTCAGCAACATTTCCTGGAGAGGATGTAAAATTATACATGAATCCAGCTAAGTCCTTGCTTTCCATCAAGAAAAGCATTTCTTGCATACAAACACACAAAATCTTGCCTAAAAGCATGAAATAATAATCATCCTTCTTTATCTGCTTGATAGAATCACAGGATAAATCATTTTGGAAGAAACCTAGGGAGTTACCTAGCCTAACCTCCTGCTCCAAGTGGGGTCACACTGACTTGCTCAGGACTTTATTCAGCTGGGTATCAAAAACCTTCAAGAATTTTCCAGAGTTCTACACAAGCTCTCTAGGCAATCCAATATCTCAACAAGATGCAAATTCCTTAAAAACAATGCAATAATCTCATGGGCAAATGCACAAGTTTCATTATTTTTAAGATGCACATCCTCTTACTACCTTTCCTCAAAAGACATAGAAGTAAAAAGAACTGAAAAACATTCCGTATCTCAGGTCTTCTATTTCCATTTTTCACCCACTTAATTTTTCATTACTTGAAGTCTATGAAAATTATCAATGTGAGGCTTTTCTTATTTGATACGCATATTTGAAAATGAGTAAGCTTCTTTTCAAATCCAAGATTTTTCTCTCATCAGTTGGATGTGAGCTTACCTGAAACCCCTGGGATTACATACACTGGTTCCAGACATATCTCTATTTGTCCACAGCATTTGTATTAGCAATAATAATAGCACCAGCCTGGTGTCTGTGCCAAGATTGCTGCCCTTCCTGTGGCCACCTGTAAATGAATACAAATATTCGGATGAAGTTTCCAGTATTCTTGCAAGCAAAGCTCAGCTAGACCATTTTCAGCCATGATTGTTCTGATGTAACCAAAAAAGCTCACAAATTAATTTCAACTCTTTCCGCTATAGGAGACTTAGTAACCTATAGCAGTTTTGTACAGCACTTCTATTTTTCCTGTGTGCCTGTAATAGTTTTTCCAGTTTCTCCCCAGTGATGGTAGAAAAGGACCTGAATAGGGTCATGAAACTTCTGCTGGGTTGCAGAGAAGTTTGTAGGAAAGGTCCTGCTAGTTGGCTATTTTTATTTTCTGGCATCATTAGATGTCTGGAAAAATGCCCTGAAAAATTGAGTCCAGGCACATTGACTTCAGAAATTGTTATATATTAACCAGAAATTTCCTCTTTCCCCACCTACTTTTAAAATTTTTAACAGTGGAATATATTGAAACATGCAGAGAACTGTAAAACAGCCAAGTGGACTTACATAAAACTCACTGAAATGATCCACTTCTGCAGCAGAATAGTTCAGAGGAAATATCAGCTAGGAAAGAGGATATCCAAAGAAAGTGACTGCAAACTGCTAGCTAAAACTGAAGTGTGATATCCCTTTCAATTCCCATTTCTCTATTCTTAAATAGCCAGTGACATTTTCTTAATAAAGAACTTTTTCTCTGTGAATTGGTTTGCTTTCAGAAAAACTCCCAGCAAATCTGTTTCACTTTCCATTCTCTCCCTCTAAAAAAGAAAAAAAAAAAAGTCATCCTATACCTTGGACCAGCATGGAATGTTTGCAAGCTGATCTCTCCAAGAGCACGTTTGTCCTTTGGTGTTGCACGCAAACGCAGTCACTTCAAGTTGGTTAATGAGCATCTCCTGGGAGATGGGACAAGTGCTTAAACACATATGATAAACCTCATTCTCCTGCCAGATTGCTGCCCCCTGCATTTTATAGCCCAACATCTTTTGTCTGTGGGGAGGCAGGAAGCAGAGTGCCTCAAAGATGAGGGCAAGGTTGGAAACTGTGATCAGAGCCCAAATGTGCTGGCATCTGTTACAAGTACAGGGAGTTGAAATGATATTTCTGAGAACTGCCATTACCATTTATAACTACGTATTCCAAGAAAACTCCCAATATAGTAGCTGTCATGAACAAAGAGAGCAGGCTATAAGCAACAGATGAGCTAACCTTTCTGCCTTTTGGGGCATATTTTCTTTGGCCCAGATCTGCAGGCAGGGACAGCCGCCCCGGTGCAAGGTGCAAGAGGCACCAGCGAGTGCAGGGGTGGAGGGCTGGCTCCTGCCCTGTGTCAGCAGCCCAGGATGCAGCCAAGAGAACAGGACTGAAATGTTCATCGATGAAATGACAGTCATAACCAGGCTTCTCTAATCTGCCCTGCTTCTGTAGTTTGTAACACACGGTGAGGGCGGCAACATACCCGCAATACAACACATGAGGTTTTGACTTCAGTCTCTGCTGCCCAGGCAGGCTGTGGTAAGGAGTGCACATGACCCTTTTTGGCTCCTTTTTTTGCCACGGACAGGCAAAGAGGGAGCCATGGGAACTGCTATGCACATCCCAACAGCCTCTCTCAATCCACCTTCTCAACTTTAGTGTTTTAGGAAAAAAAAACCAAAATCAGTCCAAGCCCTGCTGACAATCCCAGAACCCAGCAAGCAAGCAGTGCAGCAATCATGTTAACTGCTTCCTATGAAATACCCTCAAAGCTTGTGTTTTGGCTTCACCAGCATTTGACTAATCATATCAAAGCCCTTACCTACACTTTTGTTCCTATTTTTATTTCCCCCTGTAATATTAGCTTCAGATTTCACTGTTTTGTTTACTTTTTAATTAAAGACTTTGACATTTTGAAGCCATTTTATATTTCCTATCCTGGCAATATTCAAAGAAGGACTACACAGATGGGCAAATAATCATATCAAGATCTGAGGTAACGCTTCCCTTCATCTCAGTCCACTTGGATAAACTCACACCACATGCCAGCATAAACTATTCTTGTAACAAGGGCTGTAAATCCCTGCTGAAACTTATTTAGGAAGGATAATTTTGGCTATGCATAAGTGCGATACATTAAATATATTACAGGTGAAATCTGCAGGGAAAAGCTATGACATTCGTAAATTACACAGACAGTATATTACAGAGGCTTCAAATTCTGAGCTAATAGATTATAGTTTTATATAGGAATTTTACCTGCAATCTCTTAAAAAAAAAAAAAAAATCACAAAATCCCTTTCAATTCTATGGTTCTACAGTTAAATTTCACTTCAGTTCTTCCCCCATAGTCCCTGTGTAAATATACTGCAATGGTACTTTGTTTCTAAAGAGGAATTTGGAAGGCTTGGGCAGCATCTGTAATGCCAGCTGTGTAAGGATGCAAATATTTACTGTTTTCTCTCCCTTTTACAGGGCACTGCGAGCATCTTCCTTGTGCTTTTCCCAAAGAAGAGGAAAGACAGGAGCTCTGCAAAACAGCAAAGGCAGCCTAAATCACCCCTGCAATGCAAGGGTGCAATAGATGTGACAGGGCTAATCCTACCTTGGGTCAACATGAATTAGGAACCACGGCTACAGAACTCAAGTTTCTTTGCAGATATCCATGTCCTTCCTTGTCTTATTGCTAAGACTCTGTGCTGAAGTTGTCAAGTTACCCCAGCAAACTGTGGGATACCGGTTTTGTTGGAGTTATTTGCCACTGAAACAAATTCCTCTGTAAACCTTTTATTTCTTATTGTGCTCTGGTGTATTGAGGGCACCTGAGACTCAGATGTAAAACTGCAGGCGACACGTTTCTTACATACTGTAATTCTCACATGGACCTTTAAAAGTTAAAGCCAACTCCCCCACACGAAGGTGGTCTATCAGCTCTAATTCCTGACAGGTAAATGGCTGCTTGGCACTAGCTGCATACAACCTGTTTTGGCATTTTGTTGGACTCATTTCCATGGCACTGCTTTTGGCTCCTCCATGGCACTACAGAAGGGAAACCGCTCCTGCCATGGGCAGGCTGATGAATAAAGGCAAGGATGCAATGCACAGAAACCCTCTCCAACATGAGTGGAGAAACTCTGATGAAACACAAAGTGTTTCAAAATATCCCCTGGAAAAATGGCAGCTGCTTTCTCATAAGAAGCTGCAGTGGTTACCAGTTGCAGCCGTCTAGGCCAAGCACAGTGGCTATTGTCACTGAACCCTGTGGAGCCCCATACAGCTGGGACACAGTTCCCATATGGGACTACTGTATCTGCACCAAACTCCAACCTCACCAGTTTCAGATGGCCTCTTTTCACAGCATCTTTAAATGAATCTATTTCCTCCTCTAGTTCCAGCATAGACCTTCTCCCTTAGCTTGTATCTGCCCAATTCTGGATCGGTGACATCTTTTAGGTTTGACATCTTACACCTCTATGGAACAAGAGCTGAGAGGTCAATGCTGTTGACTTGAGGATGGCCTTGTTACACCACTGGGTGCGTGGCATGTAGATATGGACCTGGGAAGCATCAGGATAGCACAGTCCCAATGACTGCAGCTATATTTAGCTATGCAAACATGTAACATGTCAAATACTAAATATGCTACTGGTCCAGAATTAAAAGTTGCCACTGCTGGTTCTTAGGCAGCCGTAACTTTCAGAAGATGCACACTAGAACTAGACTCACATTAGTTATTGCGCTGATTCAAGATCACTCAAACTTGTTACCTTCCAGAAATTCAGCCATGCAGAGTAATAATAATGTTGTAAATCATTTTGATATAACCCACCCTCTACATAAAGTGACAGATGTAAGAAGCTTAGAAAGTGTGCATATTGTCTGGGTCTGCAAGGAAGAGAAGTAGCCTGCTCAATTTCAAAACAATAATAATTTTTAAAAAAAGGCTAGAAATATAAACATTGATAAACTTGCCTTACAAATATTATTTTAAAGATGTCTGACAGACTACTTGAAGTCAAAGCCTAATAAAGCAGTTAACTTCACAGGCACTTCTTGCATATTTAAGAGGAAGCTTGTGCATCAGGGCTTTGCTGGGTTCCAGGCACAGAATACTGTGTTCGCAACAAGCGCTGTGTTGCCTGCAGTCTCTGCCTTCTTCCAATGGGCATTTCTCTGAGTCCAGACCTTGTGTCAAAGGCTGTACAGAGCGCTGTAACAGAGCCTCTTCATCCAGAGCTAATGACCAAGAATGAGAGATGGGCTGCAGGTTGAATTTTATGTTCAACATCCTTACGAGTCAGAGTGTAAGGTTTTCTGTTCTTTGAATACATCTGCATAGTATTATCGATATGACAACCATAACAGAAGCAAGATAATTGAAGCCAGGCTGATCTGAATTATTGGAATACAAAATAAACAGTTTGCTTAATAATTCTGGCTAATTTGTCATATGAGAAAAGTGAAGCAAACGCTCCCATCAAAGCTAGGGGGGGTTAGGAAAAAAGAAAAAAGCAAATATATTTAGGTTACCTCACCTGAAAGCAATCTCCTCTTTGATCCTGTTTTACTTGAACTGCCAGCACCACTTCTCCAGTATCATCAATTCCTTCTCCTTCTATATTTGCTCTCTTCCATACCTCTCCTCTTGCCAACTTACTAGACAAGAGTCTAGTAACATATCACAATGATTTTTATGAAATCACCCAGAAAAGTATTTAAGTCCTTACTTAGAATTTCTATTTGCAGGAAAGGCTGTGTAAATTACCCTCCGCTTCAGCTCTACAAGTTTTGCTCTACCTTGTTGTGTCCATGCCTAGTGTATCAAGTCTTTAACTTAAATATTAATATTTCATAGAATCAGAGAATAGTTGGGTTGTAAGGGACGTTTAAAGGTCACCTAGTTCAACCCCACTGCAATGAGCATAGACATCTTCTCTGAGATCAGGTTGCTCAGAGCCCCATCCAACCTGATCTTGAACACAGCCAGGGATGGAGCATCTTCCAGCTCTCTGGGAAACCTGTTCCAGTGTTTTACCATCCTCATTGTAAAAAATTTCTCCCTTATATCTAGTCTAAATATTCCCTCTTTTAGTTTAAAAACAATACTATTGCTATGGCTATTTTTGTGGCCTTCCTCTGGACCTACTCTAACAGGTCCATGTCTTTCTTGTGTTGGGGGCTCCAGAGGTGGAGATCCAGGTGGGATCTCACAAGAGGAGAGTAGAGGTGGGGAAGCACCTCCTTTGACTTCTGGATGCACTTCTTTTGATGTGGCCCAGGATACGGTTGGCCTTCTGGGCTGTGACCACACATCATCAGCTCATGTCTAGCTTTTGAATTGAGCTTGCTGTTGTGCTGGTTCATCCATCATCATTTTATGCTGCCATCAGTTGCCTGATCACACAAGACCAACACTGAACTCAGCAACATCCCCTCACAAGTCTTCTTTCAGACAGTCCTGTCATAGGTTCCTGTGGGCCCAGCTCCTCCACTGCCCACTGCAGTGCCAGCATTGCCTGCTGGACACAGCAGACAGAGATGGCTCCCTCAGCAGCCCCTCACATGCAAGGACGCCACCTAAAGAGCTCAGCAAGAAGCAACCAGACCCAACAGAAACCAAACCCAACAGGAAGCTCCTCCACCTGATCAGCTCCTGGTTGATATAGTCCTGGTCACACCCACAACTCCAGCCATGACCACCTGGTTGAGGGCAGAGCCACAAAGACACAGGTGGGTCAGGTTCTGCCTCTGGAACATGAAGCCAGTAGGGAAAACAAAGCATTCTGCTAGGTTGTGACTCATCCACAGGTCAACTTCAGCTCGGGGCCCACAACTTAGGCCCCAGCACTTCAATTTTGCATATGTAGAATAACTGCTAAAACTTGGGATCTATTTGCATGGAATTTATTTTGTAAATGATAATTTGTCATTCTAACAAGTAAAAATCTTAAAGGATGTTCGTAGAGCCTAATTTTCCTAATACACAATTTCATCTGAATTTAATTTATCTTTCTGAAAACTCAAGTTTTGAATATTTGGTTCTATTATTCTACTATTCCAAAGCAGGCATTAGTAAATTCAGTGTTAATTCAAGTGGGAACCTTTGTGCTCTTCCTATATGCCTTGTCATTTGTTCCAACACTGGGCTTTTCTTCATTTTTTGTGTCTATTTCATGTGTCCTCTGGGTAATTCTAGTTCAGAATAACATCTCACAGAAGGAAATTAAATGGCCCTGGTGAAGTAGTTTGTTCTGCAGACACAGGTACTCTCTTAACATGAACTAGTGCTCCTTGTCCTACTAAAACTATTGGCTAGTATGACCCTTAAATCTGCAGACGTTATTTTACTTTGGTTTTCTGAGGGAATGAAGCTTATACATTTGCATGGTTTATTCATCCATCTATCAGCCTATCCCTGCCTATCCCACTTTAATTTATTGGCCAGATTCAACCAAACTTGGCAAGAGGAAAAGCTATTTCAAATGTGAATAGAATTCTGAGATTATAAACATTGGTCAATGACCAGAGCTTACTACAGTGAGAGATTAAGTAATTGTTTTTCCTCTTCTGCTAGAGGAAACAATGAATGCAATTTATATACCCTACAAGGATGTGCATACCCCACCTCCATCTTCCATGGGTCCAGCAACTGGAGACAGATTGAGTTAACCAGGTCAACAGCAATACATTTTTGATGGAAAGTTACATGCACTTAATTTGAACCTATTCTTTCTCTAGCATTTCCACTTTTATTCCAAGTTCAATTCCGGGTCATCAAGCAAATCAAAAGTACTTTTTTTCCATTTAGAATCCAGAAAAGTGTTTTTTAAAATGCAATTTGGAATCCAGAAAAATGTTAGTTTGTATGCCATTTGTTAATGGAAAATCTATGGAATTAATAGCTATGTTTTTACATCTTTATTAGTATTTCAGATTTCATATATATAGTATCATATAGTTTATATCAATATCCATAAAATACACAAAATACATAAAGCATGGATGGGAGAAAACACTCTTCAGGTTATAGTGTGTGCCAGAAATAGCACATTCCAAAGGTCAGAACTGTAGGCATATGACACAAACTTTGATGTGACATCTGGTGTCATGGTCACAGAACACTCCTGGGCGTACTCTTCTTCTAAACAGAGAAACAGTCTTAGGAATTAGAAGGTATTTCTTAAAGTATTTAGCATATAATGAAACACACATTCAGATACTTAAAAAAATCAGCTTTTGTGTCAGGACACAGTAACAACAGGAAAGTGAGATGAGTAGGAATATTTTACATATTTGCCAGCTGGAAACATACCAATTGGTTTAACATTTTCATACTACTGTAATGGTACAGGCACTGGACAATAATTAATTATTATCTTGCAAGTATACTGAAGTATTCTTTTCCATAGAATATGAAGCCCTTCATATACCATTACAGGAAATACAAAACATGAGCAGTGTTAAAGACATTTAGATTATACTAGTTTTGGGTTATCTTGTTTCAGTAATAAATTACATTATTCTCATAGTTTTACCAGTGTTCATTGAAGCAGGTATTTACTGTAAACGTCTTAATTTTATTCATTGAGAACATATTCATGTAATGTCTATAAGCATAATTAATTTTTCCTCTATGCCAAATATAAAAAATAAATTTTAGTTCCAGAATGGAATTTTATTTATACTGAACACATGGATGAAAAAAATTATCCTTTTTCTCAACAGTGTTAAAGAAATATATTATTAATTGAGTAGAAGGAAAAATACTGCAGTGCAGTAACTTTCAGCAATATTCAAGCTTGTCAGCTTCCTACTTTGTTGTTTTGAAATATTTATACATGTATGCAATAGGGACCAAATCACCGGGGGTGAAATTTAACATAGTTTTATTGAAAATAAATCTGTGTTGTCTCTGAGGCTGAGCCAATTTGTATACCTACACAACAAAATTATTTAAGTTTTACAGAGAAGCTCCCATTCCACTTTGTTAATGAAATCACCTGTCCATGTGGAAACTGGGACAGAGAAGGAGCTTTCCCTTTAGGTAATATAAACATCTATTGAAATTTTCCTATGGTCCCCTTTAAGGTGTAACTCCATAACCCAAAGACTCCAGAATAAATGCCTGTAAACAAGAGGTTGCACCTGCTCTAGTAACTTGGGTTCAAAATCTAAGCTTGGAGATTTGTGTAATAGGACTCCAGCCTCGAAACCCCACAAACTAGGGACTCTGAGCTGTAGGGAATCAGCTCTAAAATGCCCAACAGTTTTTCCTATCTCCTGACAGAATAAGTCTTACTCTGCTGTACTGTGCCCTTGTCTGTATTTTACTCACCATATTCACTATGTTTCTAGGTTTTTACTCCTAAACAGAGCTTTAGCTCTCCCTGGCAGAGCTGCACAGTGCTAAACACCGTTTGGGACCAGGATGGCTTCTGTTCTGTCTACATGGAAACTGCACAGGGAAACATATAGTAAAACTTTAATGCCCCACAGAGGTTACACTTCCAGTGGATACTAACGAGGTAACTGTTAATAACCAACGACTCATCCTTTTATATGGAGAATGGAGAATATTCAGAATGAGTTCTGATATACCTCATTATGTGTGCCACTTAAACAAGGATAAGCATGTGGAGAATCTAAACAGCCAAAACCAGGAACAGTACCCACCACTGGTTTTCACAGTCACACTTCTTTTACAAGGGAAGCTCCTATGGCAATAATGGCATGTACTCACAATGTCAGGCTAAAACCCACATCTAAACGAAGCCATACTCAATCAATGAATATACAAACAAC
>JAVSBS010025779.1:3479-21839 GCA_033124195.1 Coracias cyanogaster
TGGTCCTTCCCATCTCCACGCTTCTGCTGTACTGCCCTTATCCTCCTTGTGCTCATGAGAAGTGAAATCATACATCGCCTGAGTATCCTTATGCACAGAAGCATTAAGTTATCCTACACTCCTGCAAATCTATGCCTGTATATATATATATAAAAACACCCATGCACACACAGCACCACTGAGGGGCTACTCACAGGGGAGAGCGGGTCCAGAGCAGGCCCTGTTCTCACAGTGCAGTATTAAGCTTTAGACTAATTCTTACCTGGTGTTTTTTCCATAAGAGAAACTTTTCTTTCTAAACCAGTGAAAAAAAATATTTCTAAAAAAGTGAAGAATTTAAATCCTTCTGGGCCTTATTACAATATTAATTTATTATAATAGAGTCTATCATTTCCTATTAACACCACTCCAATCCTCTTAAAAGAAGAATCCTACCTGGCTGCCTGCCTGGCTCAGATGCTTTTATAGCTACAGGCCATTTCTGCCCAGCTGACACAGATAATGGGTGGACCCGGAGCACCTGGTGTGAGATGGATAAAAGGTGGTGGCTCCAGTAAGACAAGGAAAGAGCAGTAGGTTATTTGTGAGGAGGAGGGATTGATCTCTGCTGTGGTGAGCAGAGAGAAGCCGGGGATGTTGTGCCTGTTATAAAAGGAGTAAGCAATAATCAGCAGTAAGGGTGAGCAGGAGGAGTGCTTCAAGGGGTAAAGATCCAGAAGGCAAATAAGGACAACTTGGTGCTTTAAAAAATAGGGAAATAAAATGTCCCTGTTATTTTTTGAGGGGTTTAAGAATGAATTGTGAAAATAAACTGTGTGTGTCTGTATGTGCATTTACTAGGTCTCTCAATCTTTTGATATAGAGCCTGTAGTAGATATTGAATTAATTTTATGCATTAGCAGGTTTTCTTTTTTTTCCTATGAGGGGGTGTTAGTTGTATGTGATCATTTTTTCAGGATTTGCTCTCTGTAGTTGTTACTGCGTCCTATTTCCCTGAGATGCTGGGTACCCCCCACAAGCAGGTAATACATACCGGGATTGAAAACCTGCCAAGGAAGCTCTCTTACAATCCCTTTTTATTTCTAGAAAAACTACAGCAGAGTGACTGGGGCTCTACATTGTGTGCAAAGCGAACCTCGGCTCCTGAATCCTTCAATGGGAAGGTGTTTAATGTGTAGCAGGACCCTGAGCCTCCGGAGCCTGCCCCTAAATAGGGCAGAGCTCAGAGTGTCTGAAGGTCTCTGTGACTCATGGGTGGGAATCTCCTAATGATCTTAGTTATTTTTATACATGCTTGATACCACGCGTTACGTTGCCCTAGTGCAGAGAAGCAACTCCACAGTCACTGAGTGGGCACGGAAAGCCGTGGTGGTGAAAACTAGGGGAGAAAGAGGAAGAAAAAAGTAAAACAGAAGGAAGGTGGAATCGCAAGACAGGGTATTAACATCAAATAAAGGCACGAGACAGCGAGGAGAAAAAGAACAGAGAAAAAGCAAGTAAAGGTGATAAAAGGACAACGCAAGCCAAGGGCTTCAGCAGGACTTTCCTTTTGTTATCGTTTTTTTAATCTTGCTTTAAGGAGCACAATGGGACAGCAGTTCACCAATGCCGAAGGGGAGCAGACGGAGATTGATGTTGCAGAACTGCAGGAATGGTACAAGAAATTTGTGGTTGAATGTCCCAGTGGGACCCTCTTCATGCACGAATTCAAGCGGTTCTTTGGGGTCCAGGATAACCGTGAAGCAGCAGAGTACATTGAAAACATGTTCAGAGCTTTCGATAAGAATGGGGTAAGTGGTGAACGGGGGTTTATGATTTTTTTTGTCTAGTAATTTGCACGTCTTTGGTAGTTTGGAGGTGTTTTGGTGCAGTTCCCACCCTTGTTGCCATGCTTTGTGAGATCAAGGCAAGGGCGATGGACCTGCTGGGGCAGGAGAAGGAGCTTGTGCTGCACGATTCTGTGTGGGCTGCTGTGGATTTATCTTCCCAGAAATGTGTACACAAAAGACAGAACGTCCCCTTGAGGGACTAAGGGTGGATTAAGAGGTTGAAATTTAGGCAGTCACATTTTGAGACAGTATTGTTGAAAAATCCTCAAATAGCCGAGGTTGCTGCCTGGGGAAAAAAAAAAATTCATCTGTTATGAAAGAGGAGGGATTATCGCGGAGGGAAGTCCTCCTCAGGCTTACTAAACATTGGAGGAAGTGTACACATACAGTCTGAACAGGTGGCATGTAACAAAATATTGATTTTTAGCTGCTCAAAAGGGAAGGAATGCTGAACAATTGAGAACTTCTGGTTTTGATTCCCTTAGCTGTGCTTGTTATCAGACACCTGGGAAAAGTGGGCTTTCTGGTTTAGTAGCAGTTCACGCATACCCGTGTACTGGTGCAAAAGGCAGCCTAATACCAGCCTGTGATATTATATATGCTTAAAAGAAACTTTATAAGGCTGTCTTTCTCATCTTGAAATGGGTAAGCGATGCTTGCCAAAGGGTTCAATTTTTTTTCTTTTCCCCTGCAAAGCTCTTGATCATATTCAAAGTGTGGGGTTGTTTGTTGCTGTGTATTAATACAGGAAAAGCAGAGACAAGGCTGTCATCTCTGACACACCGATTTCCCTCAAGCTTCCTTTGAAACCGGTGGTAAAAATCATGTTGATGTGGCAACAAAAAAGTCAATTTGTGAGAATTTAAAGAAAACTACGGAAGATGTGGGCAGGTCAGACCTGCCTCAGAATTTGAAGTTGGCAAAACCCAAATTCCTGCAAAAATCTGAAGGTCTAGGTCCAAATTCTGCTATGAAAGCTGTGCAGAAAGGGCTGCAGAGCAAACAGGGTGTGTAAAAGGCAAAGTCCTGTTTCTGGTTTATAGAAGTTTTCCTAATAAGACTGAAAATCTGTTTTTAAGGGATGCTGGTACTTAAATATATTTAAGAACATGAAATTAGGCTTGGGCTTATGTTTTTGCTTAAATATACCCATGGTGTATCATCAGCTGCCCAGGAGCTAACAGTCTAAAGGATTATTAGTAGTGAGGTAAGAAAATAAAAGCAATTCCTCAATTGTCTTTTTATGCTCGCTGGCCTTCCAAGCCCGGCAGCAGCAGGTTTTGGTCAGAGCTCCTGCAGAGCAGCTTGGTGCTGGGCAGGGGGGATGCGCAGCCCTCCCAGGGGCTGATAACTGGGTCAGGAGGGCTCTAAGGTGACATGGGGCCTGGCTTAGCCCCGGGGCTGGTGGCCTGCAGAAGGGCCACCTGCTGGAGACTGCCACGGGAGCCCTGCATCCCTTCCCTGAAGTTTTTAGGAGGATGAACATCTGATGTAAATCCCCTGTTGCAGGTGTTCTTGCTGCCTCCCTCTGGAGAGTGACATTTTCATGGTCATAGTCATCTTCAGATGAACCAAGATTAAACAAGGGGGAGGGATGAAATAAAGGGGGAATAGTTGGGTGATGGTCTAAGTGGTGAAGCAGGTGAGGTCTCAGAGACTGGCAATCCTTTCCGAAAAAGTCATTATCTCCTGCACTGAGCCTCGTCTGCCTCCCCATCCTGGATGTGATCCGTGTTTTGTTAGGGTATTTAAATCGCCCGTTTCTGGAGTCCTGGAGGGTGTCCCCCCAACTGCACTTTGCTCTCCACAGTCTCCTGAACTCGTCTCTGGTGCAGAGGGGTATGGCTGTGCTTACTGGTGGCTTTGGACTGGCACAAATCTTCTCTAAAGTGGCAAATAAATAACTGTCCCATGCATTAGCCTTTTGGCAGGTTTTAGCCAGGTTTTGTAACCAGTTTTCCATCAGCTATACCCAGTTAAGGGTTGTTCAGCTGCTGTTTTTCTGTTTCTACAGGATAATACCATTGATTTTCTGGAATACGTAGCTGCCTTGAATCTTGTTTTACGAGGAAAACTGGAACACAAGCTGAGGTGGACATTCAAAGTGTATGACAAGGATGGGAATGGCTGCATAGATAAAACTGAGCTGCTGGAAATTGTAGATGTAAGTAGGTGTTGCCTCATCACTTATTTAAGCAATCACTGCTCTTTGGCAATGTAATGATGTATATGGGCTTCGATAGTCAAGTTTCAGGACAGCTGTGGACAGTGATGAAGTGAAAATGCCTGAGCCTGGTTGTGTGCTCAGTGGTTTGGTGGAGCCTGAGGGGTCTGTTGTGCCCATCGTGGGTCCCTGGCCCGAGCTGCTGCTGGAGCTGTCCAGAAACACAGCATCTGGGTGCTGTTGTGAGTTCCCATGTCTCTGCTCTGCCTTTTGACCTTCTCACACCAAGATTCATTGCCCTGGCTGGTGGAAGAAGGTTTCACCCCATGCCCTTTTCAGGAGTAGCTGGTGAGAAAACTGAGAGGCACAAATTGGTACAGAAATCCTTTTGTACTTGTTCCTTTTTGGGTTTAATTTAATTTGACTTTAATCAGTGACTGTGTGGAGGTGTGAGAGGGGACATGGGCTTAGCAGACACTCCAACATGGGGTACCTGGGTTCTTCAGGCAAGTATCTTGGTGGTTGTGCCAGAGTCACTGCACCACGAGTGCTGTTACCCTCGCACAGCAGTACTTGTGATGCTTCCTCAATGGCTACGAAACGTTTTAGGATCTTGGGTCAAATGCAGTATCAAGAATGGAGCAGAAACTGGGTCTGTGGAAAGTAGGTCATTTTGGCTAGATAGTGTCCCCAGCTTGTTACCTGCAGTACCCGCAGTGGGTGTGGGAGCATCTGGGGAGCTTGTCTGGGGCAGGTTCAATTATAGTTTTGAGGTCAGTCAGGAATTGGCCAGAGTTGTTTTAGGTCCTTGCTAATCCCCTCTCTGGGAAGGTTTCAAACCCCTTCAGCCTAAAGTGTGGAGTTAATCATGAACAGGTGGTTGTCGTGGGAGGAGTAGGTAAAATCTGCCCTTTTCCAGTGACAAAGCGGAGCAGAAACCATGGGTCAAAATGTGTGCTAACAGAGGTTTGATCTTGCAGCTTGGGCACAAGTTCCCTGGGAAAGGGCTGGGTAAGTCCAGGTGAGCCCGGCCTCAGATGTTAGAAAAAATCATCCTCAAAAGTCAGATGACTTTCACATCTATGAAACTCTTGCCTTGTTCTTTGCAAAGGAACCCTGAGGTCTGACCAACATGTGTAAGGAAAACAGGAGGGCAGCAGCTTCAAAGAGCAAATGAAGTAATCTGCAGTGTGTGTGAGCTTAAGGTCAGAGGTTTCATTAAATGTCTGAGGCTCCTGAGTGGCAGAACTTCCTAGAAAGGTTAAAACAGCAGCCTTTGTAAAAGACCTTTACACTGTTGGGAAGACACTGGAGTTCACTGCTTTTCATTTCCCAGCCCTTCTAATCTGTGAACTTCTTCTCAGTCTATCTACAAGCTGAAGAAAGTGTGTCGGGCGGAGGTGGAGGAGAGGACCCCATTGCTCACGCCAGAGGAGGTTGTGGACAGGATATTTCAGTTAGTGGATGAGAATGGGGATGGTAAGTGATTGATGGCTCAGATCGCGTTCCTGCAGACGTTATCTGGGCTGGGCAGGCCACCTTTAATTACACCTGTCTAGAAATCCCTCAGGACTATGATGGTACTCAGACACCCTGGGTTTGGTTCTGGTCTGTTCGATAGAATCAAGAATAACTTGGTGCAGCAGGATGAAATAATTTTCATTGCTATTTTAATGTAAAATCCAGAAGGCTCACTATTCTGTCTGGATTTTGATGCCACACAGATCTCATCCTCTGGGAGCCAGAGCGCAGGTCCCAGGCCCAGCACAAATAGCCTGGGTAAAGACAGTGGCTCCAGTCAAACTGGAGCGAGCAGGATCAGACTTGCAACTTCCCGGAGGAGCCTGTGTGAGCAGAGGCAGCATTTCGTGTTAGCTGGCGGGATGGGGTAGGTGTGGATGCGTTGGCTTGCAGCGTGGTGGCTTGTCTTTCAGCGAGCTGGGGAAATGAAGTATCGCTTGTCTCATGAGCATATTTTCTGAAATATGGATGGCTTCTACTTCCTGCCTTGTTCCTCTTATCTGTCATGTTTTGTCTCTCCCTCTTGTCCTTCTCGTCTCATACACAGGGCAGTTGTCTCTTGACGAGTTCATTGATGGGGCCAGGAAAGACAAGTGGGTGATGAAGATGTTGCAAATGGATGTAAACCCTGGGGGATGGATCACTGAGCAGAGGAGAAAGAGTGCTTTGTTTTGAGAAAATTCGGTTTTGATACAGCTGGAAAAGTGATGCTGGCTACAACTGTGACTCTTACTCTAGGGTGGTAGTGGCTTTCCTTCTTAATACAATCTCGGCATCCAGATGAAAACTTCCGTGGTTCAAGAAGCCCTATCTCAATCTGAAACCCACGTGCTGCACACCGCTGGTACCCAGAGACTATTTTTGGCCCATGAATAAGTCTTTCTGTGTACACAATGCTGTTTGCCATCTCTGTTTTTTTGGTTACACCCCAAGGTGCAAACTTTTTGTGGCTTCTTGCGGCAGATCCTGGGCAGGGTTTTATTCTGGTGACAGGCAGGACCTGGAATGAGAAATCCTGGCACAGTGGTGCTGTCTCCAGTGCAGGCTAGTGTTTGCATCATTCATCCCTGCAGAGATACAAACGCATCCAACCAGCAGTGACAGCAGAAGAGGTGCTCTGGCAGGCTTTAGACGCTCAGGATGTTTGTGCATGTTTAGACTATACTACTGCTAATGTAAAATCATTGAACACCAACATATTGCTGTCAAAAGTGAGAACTGGATTATGAGCGTTAGCCAAGAGTGTGCAGAGCTGAGGAAAACGTGATGTGTGGGCTGGACAGGTGGAGCAGTAACTCCCTGCATCTTCCTCCTGCAAGCCAGAGTCTGCTCCTTGTACCTGTTCAGGGACCTGGGGTTGTGGGGCTGGGAAAACTCTATTTCCAAACACTGAGCAGCAGCAGAAATCGCACCTCTTCTTGAGAGCCCCATTTAGAGGCCAGATGGGCACAAGTGTCTTTCTGCACCTTTTGAGCCAGTCTCTCACTGAATCATCACTCTAGAACAGCTTTTCCTGCCCTGTGAAGACAAGGAGCTCAAGGAGCTCCAGGACTTGCGCTGGGAGAAGGTTTGTGTGGAAGGAGAGAGGAGGGAAGAGCAGAGCTTTGCCTGGCAGTGTCTCTGCGGTGGGAGGATTAGTGCTGCTTTATCAGCAGGACCACAGGATGGACAAGGGACAGAAAACCTGGGTGAGTTACTGAAGTAGTACAGTGGTTTTACACTGGACTTAACTTAGCCAGAGACTGTAGATACAAGACTTGCACAGGTTGTAGGCTGAGCTCTGCTATTCTAATCCATATTCCCACATGTATATGGAAAGAAAATGTGGGTTGAACCAATGTTTGGGTTCACTGTTATTGGATTTATTGGTTTATTTGCAAGAAGAACTTCCCCAGGAAAATAACATGAGTTAGTTTTATTTTAACTTTCCCATGGGATCAATGGGCCGGGTCATACCCATGAAAAGATTTTCAATCCCTCTTTTGTGGCCTTTAATTATGACTGTAGTATCTTTTGTCAGCAGATTAGTTTGCTGGTTTGTGGTCTTGTCAATTTAACCAGCGTTTAAATTCAGGAACATGAGGAAGTATTCAGGATAAGACACAGCCAGTGCTAGAGTTCAAATGCACATTTCCACTTCTAAATAGCATTTCTGGGAGTTCTCTAAAGACGCAATAGCTTGTGGCATGTTACCAGAGCCGATTAGACTTCTAGTCTCTGCTGCTGTAAGGCAGCTGTTTAAAGCTCATTCAACTCAACAGTTTATCAGATAGTGAGAATTTTATTTCAGATCTTTGAACCTGAGGGCCTGGAAGAAAAGATTCATTTTACCAACTTTCCAATGTGTGGACAAAGGTTTCCATGGAAGGATACAAAACTAATTTCTTCAGTTTCAGCATTTCAACCAACACAGCACGCTCTGCTCCTTGCACAGTTTAAGTGGATGTTTAGTTGCTGTAGCTGCAGGTTTAGGCAACAGCTTTAGGTTCTTACTCCATTCTCCTGGTCCGCTCAGGCAGGGAAGGAGCCGTTGGTGTCCCTGCACCAGCACTCCTCTGCTGGGGTGGTAGAGGGCATCCTAACACCGAGCTCTTGGGCAGCTGTGGGAGAGGTTTTGTAACACGTGAGTGTAATAAAGGTTTATTTATGAAAATTCTATCTCTTTTGTAGTGTTTATTTTTTCACTTGGAACGAAGGTGGTGGCCTGTGGAAGCACCTGAGTAGCTGTAGTCTTTAGGACTGATATAATGAATTAAGGGGTTAAGCTTGACAGCTGGCTGGGATAAGACACATGAGGCAAAGATGGTGATGCTGTTGCAGGTGGGGAGTGGGGAAGGAGTCTCCTCTGCTCAACTCCTCTGTAATGGCAGCGAAAAGCCTAAGTGTATCATTAAAAACAAAATTTGTTACAGGAATTTGAAACAGGGGCTTACGATAAAGTGAACTGTCAGTGGTGCAATCAGATGTGCCCCATTTTAACCCTGACAGGACTGAAATGGGAATCGCAAAGAATTTAGGGCTCAGAGTGTTGGACTCCCCTGGCCCAGGCAGCAGCGAAGTGCTGGTGTCAGTGCTGGCATGACACAGTGGAAAATCGTTCCTCTGATCAATGGTGTAATCTTTTGCCAAGGTGCTTTAGTCTTAGTCCTATTTTTAAATCCTTTGGTATAAGCACTTTGATCTCCTCCTAAACTCAATTCAACATTCACATCAAGCTGTTGATGTCAGACACTTTGCATAATCCATTTTTCCAGACTTACAGCCCAGCCAGAATTGGATTTAACTGATCGGATTTTTTTTGGTCTAAATTGGGAAGCAGGACGGCTTGGAAAAGGCAAATGCCATGTGATTTTTCTGAGCTTCTACCATCTGCTCTGATGTTTGGTGCCACTGAAGTCAGGTGGGACTGAGGGTGGAATAATCAGATTAGAAAGCTGAAGGTGAGGCAGGTGTTGGAGGGAGGGGATGGGGAGAGGCACCAGGGAATGGAGCCAAGGAGGCATCGCATCCTAAAACACTTCCCCAGCAAGGTGCATTCCCAGAGAAAGCACTGAGCAGCAGAAATAAGGAGGCTGAGAAGGAAAGAGATAATTACACCTGACTCTGACTTAGCCGTGCTCCTTGTCTATACACCTGATGTTCTGAGAGGGGAGGTTCACCTGGAGGGTAGCTGGGGTTTGGTGGCTGCCCAAGGAGAGCTCTGTGTCCAGGTCATTCCCAAAGCGCCCGCAGGCAGCTTCCCTTTGAAAATGTGTTGAAAAGCAGAGTGGCCGTGCCAGGACCTGCAGAGCCCTGTGCGGGTCCCTGTAGGGACTTCTTGTGGTCTCACCATACTTGGTTGTTCTCACAGCACCCGTTCTCAGCTTTGGCAAGACTTTTTCTCCTCCTTCTCTTCAAAGGAAAGTGCACTTCAGACATTTAGAAAGTATCTCAAACCTATTACCCTTAAAGACCCCATGTTTCAGGTAATCTAATGGTGTCCTGGGATCTGATGTGTGATACGAGAACACTGGAGATGTGCTGCAGGGCACCGCATCCCCTGGGATATGGAACCTTTAGGTGGGCTCCTCTGCTGCCAAAGGCTGAAGAGCTGCACAACATCCTTCCTCCAAAACTGGGCTGGGAAGGGCTCTGGGCAGCCCGGCTGCCAGGTTAGCTCTGTTCGTGGAAGGATGCAAGTGCAGAGCCCACCTGAGATCCCTCCCAACCTCAGGTGCTCCATGGAGCCGTGATTTCTGCATCCCTCAAAGGGCAGATGCTGGGACCTGCCCTGCAGCATCACAGCATCGCTCCCCTGATGGCAGCTCCCCAAAAAAGCCTCCCCCGCGCTCCCCAGAGCGGCGGCGCTGCCTCGTTCACCAGCGAGATTGCCACGAGAGTGAGCAATGCGTCTGGGGCTGGCAGCGCAATTTTGAAATAAATTAATTATGCATGAGTTAGGGCAAAGGGAGTCACAATATTAGTTTTTAATTATTTTTAATTTGCTTTCTTAGAGGCTGAAAAAACATCCTTTGGAGACAGACGCTGAGGTTTGAAAAGTGCCTTTGGCCAGCTGGCAGTTGTGACACAGCCCTTGTGGAAGAACTTTGGCTTTATAAATAGAAATTGGGCTTGTCAGGGCTGCTTCTTGCAGCTTCTCGGGTGTGCAGGGGAGTGAGGGGTTGAGGGGAGCGTGGCTCTGGATGTGTCTCTGCGGAGGCAGCGGGCACAGAGAGCCCACGCTGAGCTCAGCTCCCCGCTCGCTGCTGTTGCAAAGACAAAGTGCCCTAAGTTTTGTGCTGGTCATTTGCGGGGGAGTTGATTTTGCTGCAAGGACGAGTGTTACACACTGAGCGAGGAGCTCAGCCCAGCTCTGAGAAGGTGGCCGCGTCTTGCTCTGTCCCACACCGCTGCAAGCGGGCAGCCGGACAAGCTGGCCCGTCACAGGGTCTGTGGTTCGTGTGTCCATCCAACAACCCTGGAGCCTGGACCAGGCTGTCCGGGCAGCTGCCCGCGGGGCCGTGGCCGTGTGTCCTGCGCTCGCTGTCTGTCTGGGTGCAAAACGGGCAGGAGGGAGCTGCGGGGCTGCCACGCACGGCCCAGAAGGCAGCAGGGAGGAAGGCTGGAGGTGCCACTGAGAGATGTGGGCGGGTGAAGGCGAGCTCCAGAAGAAAGAGGTGTAGGACTACCCAGCAGGGAGGTTTTATTCAAGCTGTGCTTGCTCAATGCATGTGAGGACTGGAAGAGCAGGTAGCGCCCATGGGATGTGAGAACCCAAAGCAACCCCTTTTCTATGCTGATCCTGAAGAAAAGAGACCTCTCCCTACTCTTGATGCTGTTCTTGCAAAAGAACTATTTTAATGAACCTGAAACCAAGGTTTCTGCACTTGCATGAGACAGTGAATCTGTCCTGCCGCAAGCAGAATGAGGGAAAAAAACACAACCTGAAATAATCCTGTAAAATACCTTTATTAATTCACTGTAAGTTTGGAAGTACAAAAGCTTCCAGGTAAAACATCGTCAAATGAAAAAGACACCCAGGAAAAACGGCCAGAAAGTCACTTATGCATTGCAAGCATGCAGTGCTAAAGAACAAGACTTTCAGCCAGGCAAGAATTTCTTCCTGGTGCCCTGTATTGCCTCACCACGCCTGAAACTTGCTCCCATCAGCTGAGGAAACTCCTGTCCAGGAGCAGCCAAGGCGCAGCGTTGGGTGTGGGGGTGAGGCCGCTGCTCTTGCGGCCTCCCTTGTGCGTGTGCTGGATCCTGGGGGCAGCCCCTGCTCCTGGCACTGGGCGGTAGCACCGGCAGAAGAGGTTGCTGTAATTGCCCAGGATGCTGTAATAAGGGGTGGCTGGGTTTTATTCCACGGGGGAACAGAACGGGAGCCCACGGTACTGTGGAGGGGATGGTACCCATCACCCGCTCGGGAATACGGGGGTACTTGTGGATGCTCGTGGCGTGGACGCTGCATCTGGCCCCTCCGAACTGCAAGCAGGTGAGTTGCTGCTGTCGTAGTTAGAAACACCGGATGCTCGAGGGCTGCCGCGGCGTGTAGCTTGCAGGAGAGTTGAAGTTTGTGGTACAGGTGATAAGACGTGCAAGACTTTTCCCTCTCAGGTTACTGCCGTTGCAGCCTGTCGTGGTTTAACACAGCCCTTCCAGAGATTTCAAGGAGAAACATGCCCTTAAAGTTCGGATAGTTGTTAAAAAAAGGCACCATTCTGTTTGTAATGCTTTTAAATAAAGAAAAGCCACTGCGTTCACCACTCCCTTTTTTCTAGCTCATAGATGTTTTTGTCTGACATTATCGCTAATGACTGCTGACAGAAAAATAACAAATCAAAGAACAAATGACCGAAACTGCTGCTCTCGTGCTCTGGAAGTGCATGGAAAGAGAAGGTTCGGATCTGCTCTCTATATTTGGTACGAGCGTCCTTTGGGGACCCCTCTCACTGGGGCCAAGTGCCGGGCAGCCCTGGGGCTCATCCCCTGCAGCAGCTGCGGACGCTGGGCTTGGCCACTGCCAGGGTGTGGATTTTGAGGCTCTCTTGGTGCACCGTTGAGCTGCATCGTGTGGTGCCACTCCCCTTGCTGGGGTGCTGGGACTCTATCCCCCTCTCTGCTCAGCAGCGATATCCAGAGCCCCCGCGCAGCGCAGGGCCTCGTCGGTGGTCTTGGGGAGTTGTTTGCTTCCAGCCTGATGAGCTACCATCGCAGACCCCCCTCTTCGCAGCAGCCTTTCCTCTCGCCAGGCAGGGCCAGGGCAGTGCCCGGGGAGCCCTGGGCTCCTCCAAACCATCTGCCAGGGGAGCGGCACCGTCAGAGCAGATCCTGGTCCCTGCGCTGGCAGGATAGTCTATCGCTGGTCGCACTGGTGCTGGGACAGCTCGCCAGCTCCCACAGCCACAACACGATTTGTTTTAATAATGCGGGGGGGAAAAGTGGAGACGAAGGGAAGGCGTCTTGGGAGCCTACTGAGCATCCTCTGCTGCCTGCTCCTGCGGGATCTGCCCGTCGTTCTGGATCAACCGGACGATGTGTGTCAGGTCCAGGCTGCGGGTGAGGATCTGGAGCAGCTCTTCATCCTTTTGCACGCCCTCCATGAACTCTTCCAGGGAGAGCTCACCTGCAAGAGCACGTTTAGAAAAGGTCTGTTAAATCCTGCAGCCTTTCTGCTCCCTCCGCCGGCAGCCTCGGAGCAGCCCCCAGGAGAAGGATCCTGGCTCTGTGTGTCGTACACCCCAAACCCATCACAGCTAAACCCCGCACAGATCCCCACCCTGCCAGTGGGACAAGGGACAGTCTGCAGCGTCCCCTTGGGTGGCTGCAGCCCGTGGAGGGGACGGGAGCTAAACCTTCTGCCAGCTCTCCCATCTCCTGCCGTTCTGGGACTTCCAGCACCTGGAATTGCTCCAGCAGACAGAACTGTGGGTAAGGGGGACAGTGGGAGCTGTATTTGGCATTGCATGAGGAAGTTCCTCACCATCTCCGTTTATATCGATTTTGTCAAACACCATGTTTGTGAATTCCTCGGCCGTCACCGTTTCGTTGCACCGGTTGATGGCTCGAATAGCCTGGAGGGAAAGAAGGACACAGGACAACTCCTGAGCGTTGTGCAGATCTGTGCATCCATCGGGACAAGTGGGTAAGTGCCCGGACATGAGAGACCAAACTTGGTTGCAGGCAGTTAGGTTCTGAAAGGAATAAGTCCTTTCTAAAGAACCGGAGATTAAAATCACTTAAAAAGGCAATCAATGCATTAAAAGATTAAGTGGGCATACTGGGATAAGCCAGGAGCCATTCACCCCTGAAAATCCTTAGATTAAGTTCAAGTGCTTATCTCGGCCTGGGTTTCGGTGGATGCGGTTAAAGAACGTGCGAGGAGAAGAGCAGGGGTTGCTGCGCGTCAGAGCGTGCAGGGGCGTGGGGTGTCCGGGACAGGTCCGGCCAGGGAGGCCAGCCTGGTGGGAGGACGGGCAGAGGACAAGCAGCAGGTTTGGCCGGTGCCTACTAATTTACCAGGGAGTTGTCTTCTGGGTTGGAATATTCCTGTTACAACCTTTCTGTCTGCGACTAATGACCATCGTCTGTGACGGAAATGGAAAAAGCTGAGCCCACTCACTTTGATGATGTTCAGCAGCTCTCCCCGGTCGATGCAGCCGTTCCCATCCACATCATAGAGCTTGAAATACCATCGCAGCTTCTGATCCACCTTTCCTTTCAGGACCAGGCTCAGAGCCGCCACATACTCCATGAAATCTATGTAGCCGTCCTGAAAGCAGAAGGTTAGGAGCTAGATGAGGTTAAAAGCAAAGAGCTAGGCATAAGTGACTTTCCTGGTCACTTTTGGAAGTCCCCACTGGAAAACTTCAGTGTGTGACCACCACTTGGAGGGCAGGGGAGCGGAGCAGGGGCGGTGGGTGCGGGTCCCTGCATGCCCACCAGTTCAAGCCAGCGCACCACAAGGTGAGGGCTCCCCGTGGATCCCCGTTATGTGTTGAGAACGAGTAACTCGGTGTGTGCACCTGGCCTGGGGACCAGCGAAGCCTCGAAAGCTAGCCGGTGCTGAAGGAATCTCTTTATGCAAAGCAGTGGTAATTCAGAGGTCATAAAGGAACAGGCTTAGGCAGATGAACCCTGGAGGATTACCTAACGTTATCCTGTCTGCACACACCTACAGCACTTTTCTGCTGCAAAGGGGTCCCACATGAATGCTCCAGGGAAGGAAGGAGCTCAGGAATTGCCCCAGCGTGTTGCTGGCATCTCAGGAGGTGAAGGTGCTGCTCTGTCCCTCTGCTGTTTCATGCTTGGTCACATCAAAAGCACAAACAATTTCATGTTTGGTTTTCCTCCTAGGTGTTCACCTGCCACCAGCTCACACCGCGGCGTTAGAGACATCAAGCTGGGCCCGCAGCCGGCTCCTCAGGCAGGGTTGTGGTACCAGCACAAAGCTGTGCTGGGGTGAGCTCCCGTGCCACCACCCTGCCCCTGCCCCTGCCCCGTGACGGTCACAGCTGCCAGGAGGAACACGTAGAGCTCGCCACCGAGCACTTCGATGGCACGTACCATTGAGATACAAAGCACTTAGAAGGAAAATAGCACACACTATAAACCACGGAAGGTCTTTGGGAGGGAATAAGCCAGGGTTTTGTCAATGAACAAAGCCACCGCACCATGGGCCAGGTTCAAGAAGAGATCATCTGCTTTATCCCGCTGCTTCAAGAGCCAGATTAGGTATAAATAGCTCCTGAGCCCCATTCCCAGCAGGATTTCCTGGGCATCAGTTCCCTTTTCAGGCATGCATTCAAACACGGAGCAGTGAGCTAGGGAAAGGCCAAGGCACAAACCAAGTACCTAAAGGATTTAGGGTCTAAATTGTATTAGTTCAGTGAGAAGCCATTCGGGTTGCCATAAAAGACATTCCTCATCTCACAGGAGGAGCAATTTCAAATCATTTGGCGGTAAAGGAGGATGCTGTTTCCTTCCAGGAGGCACAGCATCCATCTGCTCCTCTGGCATGGTTCCTGAGCTGGGAAAACAGCGTCCCGAAGGTGTGCGGGGCTCCGGGACTGCCCCGCGCCGGGTCCGGCACAGACACTGCCTGAGGGGCAAAGCCCTTCCCAGGGACCTACAGGCCCCAGCTCCTTACCCGATGGGACTGAGCACAGGTAATGAGATCACTGAAAGTGTAACCCATTTATAATTTAATGCAATAGAAAACCAGCACCAATCTGTTCGGCAAACCACGGCTCAGCACGGCTCGGGAGCTCGCTGCTTCTGCGTGAATGCTGCGCTTGTTCTCACGCCGCTCGCCTGTTCCTCACCGTCACAACACTCGATATTTAAGGATTAAAGGGCACTTCATTTCGAAGGCGTCACAGACTACCAGATAAAACCCCCACTATTTCAACAATTTAAAACTAAAAAGGAAAGATCAGTGCTGGGAGAAGCCTGTTTTCTCCCAGAACAGTGAGCAGGTGAAGAGTCTTTGCTGACAATTTTTGCCTCGTGTAGCTGATTTTACCATGTACGAGGCCATGGAGAATCCGACCACACAGACCTAGACACACCCGAACACAGCACGTGTGACCGCACGCGGGGCAGAGCCAAGCCGATCACCGCGCAGGCTGGGCGGGAAGGACGATATTTACCTTATTAAAGTCAAACGTCTCAAACATTTGCTCAACGTATTTGTTCGCTGATGGACTCAGGTTTTTCAAGCCAAAAAACTGTTTGAACTCATAGAGGGTGAGCTGGCCAGAAGGACACTCCGTCATGAACTTCTTATACCACTGGTGGCACTCGGTAGTGCTCAGCTCCTCCACGGATTTCCCATCCATGTTCCCCATCTCCACGCCAAGTGCTGGTCACTTTGCAGCCAAAAATAGATGTTTTCTGAAATTTAAGGGCTTACTTTTAAATTCTGCTTCTTGCCTTTGAAGTCCAAATGTCCTCAGCACTGCAGGGATCACGGTACTGGGAAAAAGCAAACTGCCTTCTGCCTGGGCTGTGACGGGTCCGTGGTGATGGACGCAGAAGACACTTCTCCCCAGGAAAACTCAAAAGCACAAAACCCTCTTTGGACAAGAAGGTGACACTTAAGTACCCAGCAAATCCCTCCCCGGCCAATGAGGCTCAGGGGGTGATGGGCTCCTGCCAGGCATTAGGAGTTCAGAGTTAAAATAGAAAGGAAGTAAAATGGGAAAGTCTTGCAGATTAAGCCCAACAGGAGATTACAAGGGTGGAATTTTCTTTGCGATGATGTAATCTCCTAATCCACTTCATTTATGATTTTGTGTGGGGTCAATGAGCAATAACTTTCGCACCAAAATCTGAGTAAGGAAGAGAGAAAACCACCTGGAATCCTCTGTGCTGTTCCTGTCTCTTGGTCTGTCCCAGCCTTCCCCTGGCTGCAGGATTTCCAGTCAGGGCTGCCAGTTTGAGCCTGAAATTCAGGGAGGGGGAAGGACCTTTCAGCTCCTCTTAGAGATGCTACCTGAGGGTAACTCTGATGTGCTGAGGCAAACATAGAAGCATAATTGCCAGGGGTGGTAAAGCTTTGTGTGCTTTCAGTGCAGACACCAGATGCCCTGATGACGTTCTCCCAGGGAAGATCCCTCTCCACCCAGCCGTGGATCCCATGTTCAGTCTCTCTGCTCCTACCACCTGAGCGTTCCTTCCACAGAATCTCCCCACAGTCGGCACATCCCGGGAGCGTGTCCTGGCCGCTGCGCGACCGGAGCTCGGTTGGTGCCAGTGGCGTTGAACACAGCTTCAACTTTCATTTGCGATGAATTACCGTGAAAAATTCTCCATGTAAATCTGCCCAAACCCAATGTTGTTCTTGCTCTCGCACACAGAGTTCAGAGAGGGGCTGGCAGGTGAGAAGGTGTAACCCCAGAAAGCAGCACGGGCCTGATGCTGCCCTAGGAAGGAAGTGGAGGTGACTGCCGGGTCTCTACCCGCAGAGGGGCTCTCCTGTGACACTTAAGTTTGACACCTGACAACTTTAAGGCAAAGGGCCCAGCGTCTGTGTGTTGCAGAGCTCGGTGTTGCCTCCGCACTGACGCAGATGAGGAATAGCTCTGCTAAAGCAGGCAGCGTTACGCAAGCGTAAAACAGTTAAGAAAAAGGACTTAGACTGAGGAAGGCTAATTGGATGCGCTAATCCTGCGCTCACCCACAGGCGCAGGTCCCCGCTGCGCACAGCACCCAGAGCCAGCTGAGCCTTCGGCGGGTGCCCTGGGCCTGAGACACCCCCCGAGGGGGACACGGCTGGGAGAGCCCCTCCTGAAGCGCGGAGAGGGGGTGCACTACTGGGGCGTTCGTTAACAGAAGGGTTCTCTATTAAACGTGGACACGGGCTGGGCAGCTGTTTCAAGAGCGCTTGCTAACGGCGCATCCCGTCTCCAGAGCAGGCAATGCGAAAGCTGAACCGTTTGGTGCTGCCTCCTGGAGAGGAGCTGCCGGGACGTGCCACCTGAACTTCAGCTCCAATTGCTGTCTCATTTCTGAGTGCCGCAAATGAAACGGGCTTTTCCATCCACTGAGAGCATACCTTGCCTGTGTTTGGGAAAGCCTACTGAAAGAAGAGGTCCTTTCAAAGAGGGAGCAGAATTTAGGCTCAGCTGAAGAAGCTGGTGAAGCCTTCCCAGGTTTTGCAGCGTGAGCTAAGACCAGGCTTGTGCAGATGGGCCTGGCTGGTGGCCATCCACGCCGTGCCGTGGGCTGCTGCACCCAGTGCCGCCATGTAAGCAGTGGGCAATAAGTGAGAGGACGTGTTGGACCAGGGCTCAGGGCAAAATCCACCCTGTGTGGGTTTGGGGGTGTCTGGCCGGGGCGGGGTGTGTGCGAAGTGGGTGGAGACAGAAATCATGCTGCAATGTGATACAAAGCTACATGTCACATCCGTTGCAAGTCTAGCTTTAAGAGTCAAAATGCCTGTAGCAACATCACCTTGTGCTGCAATTTTGTCACTTCTCAGGCTAGGCGGCATTAGGCTAACTAGCTGCTGCAGGAAATGATGATGATCTCTGAGTCAGAGCTAAGCACACACCCCAGTATGGTGCCGCAGGGCACAGTGCTGTTTTGCAGATGAATCTTCGCTGCCAACCACGTGAGATCATTAGAGATCGCTGCTTCTGGTAAGTGTAAATGTAGTCAAGCACACATTTGTGAAAAAACTGACTGAACATGTAAAAGCCCAGATCAACTGAATGTTTTTTCTTCAGTCCTGGGTTGCTCTTCAAGATCTCAACAAGCTAATAAAAGAAAAAGTTTAATACTTTTCACAGTATATTTCTGTTAAGAAACCCTCTGGTTACCTTAAGCTTTTTCCTACCAATGTTTAATTTAACACCAAAA